>VZRZ01002768.1:0-43654 GCA_013398175.1 Climacteris rufus | reverse complement strand
TGGATGGATGGGTGGGTGGATGGATGGATGGGTGGGTGGGTGGATGGATGAATGGATGGATGGCTGCAGGGGTCAATAGCTGCATAAGGACCTTCAGCCTTTCCTGGTGTGGTAAATGGTCAGAATTGTACAGCTGGTGAAGAATTGATGAGGCTGGTTGAGGAAAACTTGAGCTGAGCCCTTTGCTTATCTTGCAAGGACTTAAGCAAGGACTAAGGACTGCAAGATATCTGCATGATCTGGGTTGTGTAAGCTCTTACTGAACACAGTTATAGTGCTGAATTGGCTGTGATCAGAAATTAAGCCCAGACCCACCCAGCACACTGATCTCTGAGAACCAACTGGACATCAGGGGAATTTATTGTCTGACAAATTTCTGTGTCCTGAACACAACAGGCTCTAAGACCCCCACTCCATCACATTGGTCCTGGTGATTTCATGGCCAGTGTGTTAGCCCCTATCACTAATTTAGCTGAAAATTAATTAAAATACTTTATATGTGTATTTATTACCTTGCCAGCTTAATTTTCAGTTAGATTAGAGAGCTAAGACATCTCACCAGAAGCTCAGAGTAGTGACAATCCTAAAAGAAACACTAAAAATAATCCTTTTTAAGAATATGAGCACCACATTGTATGATGTTTCATCACATCTTATATGGCTTTGAAGACAACTCAACTTTGAAGTCCTTTTTGTCTTTAGCATCAGTAAATTTTAGAATTAGTATGACACTAAATTTGCATGGATTAAGTAATAATTGCACAATTTACATAACTGTATTGCCGCTGGATGCTAAACTTCTTGTTTTTATGAGATACTTGATTTGAATGTCAGAAAATCACAGGTATAACTCAGAAATTGCTGCAATTACTGTTGTAAATGGGGGAAATACATTTTCTACCAGAGGAGGTACTAAGATTTTAAAAAACTAAATCAGAAGAAAATAATGAATGTTGGGAACCTGACAGGGGAAAAAAGGCTATAACCTTGTTCCTTTGCCTTGAGAATGCAAGTACAGTTCCTTGAGTACAGGAATTTTAAGTACAGCCTTGGTTTAAGTACAAAGTGATTTGTTCCAAAAAGTCTGCAACAAAACATCTACTATTTGTTTTGGCTAAACAACAGAAGAATTCTTTCAAAACAATTAATTAGTGCTTAGTATCCAGTCTTTTCTCATACTGCCATGAAAGATAAGAAAGATTTCTACAAAAGTACATTTATCCATTGCCACTTTACTGTATTCTTGCCAGTCAGACTCCAGTCCATAATATGAAAATTATGCTACTTTAGTTTGCCATTTTAATCTCCTTTCACACAGGTGTGAACATTCTCTTTGGAGAATTAAACTCTGTTTGCTTACCCTGTTGTTGATTTGGTTCTGAGACACTGTTTGCCTCCCTGAAAGATATGGCAGAGGTTCAAGAGAAAGTTTTTTGGAGTTTGCTGCCAGAAGGTGTTAAGGTGACCACCCTCCATATGTTGCAGCTGGAAGCTTGTTCAAAATTTAAAAACTGCACTGGAAGACAAAATAAAACATAGTAATTTTTTGCCATCCCTAAGGCCATCAGTATTCATACTTTTCATCTTTGACAATGAAGGTTGGGAAATGCTTGACAAAATCTTTTTCAGTGTGATTGCTGGTTTTTTTCTTGATTCTTTCACTAGTTTTCTGCAAGCCATAATTTAGGAGAAATGGAATGGACACTGGTGCCAAAATGGCTGCATGAAAGACAGTTGCATTATAAGTAACTCAATTTATTTTCCAATTTTATGCAAGGAAATGAAAAATAAATTAAACTTAACCAATTGCAGTAATCATTTTTCAATATCTTTATAGGATAAAATGCCTTCTTCATCCTGTGTTGATTCCTGCACAGGCATTCAAGAATTTATAGAAATACAACACCTAAAGGGTACTCAAAAGTTTTTTGGTTCTTATATCTAAATCGCTAAAGGAATTAAACATACTCTTTTATAGTTTGATATTTTTTGTTTCCTCTTGTTTATTTAAACTTAGAAAAAGTAAGAATATCTCTGGTAATATCTTCCTATGCACTGAATTGTGGCAGTCAAGTTAATTCTTTCATTTGTTCTCTTTCTTGCTATGAAGACTGCATGAAATAACTGGTACTGCTATATAGAATGCATGCAAGAAAATTATGTAGTGTTAAACAGAAGGAAATATTTAGAGGTAAATGTATCACTTTCTTCTGGCTGTTTTGGAAACATCAGCAAAAGCTTGGTAGCTGAATTTTAACCTCTTGCATTAATCTCCTACAGATTTGTTTCAATATTTTTTCATCACTTTTTAGTGGGAGAAGCTTCTGGTTGAACCCGGTTTGAATCACAAATTTCACACCTACTTGAAACTGTACTATATGTTTGCCAGTTCCACACTCCAGATATAAAAATTAACCAAGAAATCATGATCTTGTTTCATTACGTTGTTCCACAAAATTCTGGGAACATTTGCTGTTACTGGATATGTGTGTATATGTGTCAATTAGAGAATTAATGACTGCTGTGATGGGTATGTTTAGGAGAAGGATAAGCCAATTTTAAACATTTAAACAAAATTTTATGAGACTGACATTCTGTAAGTACACTCTTTATGCTAATGCTTAGTTCATATCCACCTCAGTCATTATCATTCCATAGTCAGTTAATCCTTCTGACTCTCTGAGGCTGTTTGTTTGTTTGTTTGTTTGTGGATTTTCCTTAGTTAGCTGTTGTTTCTTAAAGCAAAGGAATGTTTGCCCAGCTTTGGGGGTTGTGTTTCATCACTGCCATTACTGTGGCTTAGGGGTTCTGGCACCCTTTGCTTTCACCATAGGGCTGTGTTTGAAGCCCTTTACTGTTATCCTCACCAAGAAAGACCTGGAGTCGAGGTGCAGTGACACAGAAAGGTCCCAGAAGAAGTTGGTAACAAACCCACCCAGCCAAGACCAGGGCTTGGTGCAGGGTTAAACAAGGCAGGGTTAACTTAAAGCAGGGCCTTGCTCTTGACTCTCTTGAACCTCATGAGGTTGCCACGGGCCCATTTCTGCAGCTTGTCCAGGTTGCTCTGGGCTGCATCCCATCCTTCAGGGACATCAGCTGCACCCCTCAGCCTGGTGGCACCTGCAGACCTGCTGAGGGTGCACTCTGTGAGGGGTCTGTGAGCTTGATGAAGACATGGAGCAGCACGGGACCAGTACAGACCCTTGAGGGACACCACTTGTCCAACCACATCAAAAAATGATGTCCATCAGGACACTGAGCTGTTGACCACTACCCTCTGGATGTCACTGTCCAGCTAACACCTCACCCACTGAGCAGCCCAGCCATCAAATGCCTGTCTCTCCAGTTTAAAAAGAAGGATTTTGTGTGGGACCAGGTCAAAGGCCTCACAGAAGTCCAGAGAGACAACACCTGCAGTCCTTCCCTTGCCCACTGATGTGGGCAGCACGATGGTGTTTGTGGATACAACAAATCTCTGCCTGAGATATGATTTTTATGCACCTGTCAATTGGAGGCAATGTCTGGGAGCAGGTTTAGAAAGCAGGAATTGCCCAAATAGACCTGGATCTGTCTCCCAACACCCCAAGTGCTGTTAAAGAGCTGTTGTGACAGCAGGTGTGACACTCTGCAACATTTACATGCATAAATAATTATTTCTGCTACTCCTGGGATGGAAAAACACTTTCCAGTCTGGAAAATCAATGTTAGGAGAAGCAAGATGAACAAGACCAAGTCAGTTTGAATGTAGCTTTTTCCTGGGAAAAGAATTAAAGATTACTTCGTCTCCTGCTGTACACTTAACAAATTTTTATCTTATTTCCCTTTATAAATCAACAAAATCATTATACAAATGCAGAGTACCTGTTGGTAACAGCACGGAAGTCTGACTTTGATAAAATTTTTAAGGTCCTGTCATCTTGCTGTGTAGGAGCCTGGAATGTTTATCTGGGCAAACCTGAGCTTTATTTCAATGTTTGTGTAGTGCCAATCACAGTGGGATTCTGCTTTATGACTAGGGATTTTTGCCATAAATAGGACGCAAATATTAATTAATGCAGTGTTACATTGTAAAATGAGAGTGGTTGCACTAAATCCAGGCTGAATATGGGCTAAATCAGAAGATGAAACTCAATCTTCATGTTGAAATGAGTAAACCAAATCCCATCATACTTCATCTATTCATTCTCCTTAGCACTATCCTTTATTGGCATGTAAATAAAATTTGTAGGTTTGATCATGAAAGAGACATTGTTAACTTTTCACAAAAGATTGCTTTCCCCTTTAGTGGAAATGTATCCTATAGTTGAGGTCATTATTATAGGTTTTTAATTAGTCCTTTTGTCAGGAAGAGACTTCTTTCTGGAGGTTAACCTTTTGCCAAAAATATATGGATTAGATCTTTCACAGGTACCTAGGGATAAGGGACTGGGAAAGACTGATGGCCTTTTCCTCCCGCTTCAGCAGTCAAATGGAAAAGGCATAAACTGTCAGGCAGTCCTTTGTCTCTCTAATTTCAAAGTTACTGAAATAGGAAAGGTATTTCAGTAAACAGAGTTTTTAATTGCATAAACTCTGAAAAACTGACATTTGTGGAATGTATCATCAAAAATAATATATGATGAGTCATTTTCTGAAAAAAAAATAGTTTTCTTTTTGCTTGGCATTAGTCATAGCCATTCTTACTAATTCATACATTAATGCTTTGCAGATACATAGTGTTTTCCCTAATAACAGATTTTTGTAGGTGGCAAGTTCATCAAAATTCTGTTGGGGCACTTTAAATGACTCGATTACAGAATGTTTTTAATATATTCTATCAAAATGAGATTTGTCTTTTGAAATGTCCTGGAGTAATTGTAATTCTTCTATAAACTAAAAGAAGTCCTGATGCTCTTCACGTGTCAGCATTTGAACAAATTCATAGGGAAGGTTTTCCTGTAAACAAAGATGGTGTCAGAATGTAGTCACTCATGAGAGAGACTCACAGAGTCCTCAAATTTGTTTGTTGAGTTTTTGGGTTTGGTTTCATTCCTCGGTATGTTGCTGCTCACAAAAACTTATAGGACCTTTCTACAGGTAAGTTAGGGCAGGATATGTTTCCAAAAGGAAATCACAGAAGAACTTCTAATGCTATTATGACTACACAGCCTGATTATGGAACTGACTTTTCCTGAAATTGTTTAGATCTCTATGAGTTAAGAGAAGCAATTTTAATGTTATTTTGTTGGACTTGTTCAAATTTTTCATAGCTCTCAAACATCACATTGAGGCAAGCTCTTTGAAGTTAATTCATGCAATAAATATGTTTGGTTATGCTATTCCTTATTTTAAAGTCATTAACAAGAATATTTCAAACATGGGTAATGAAAGGCAAAAACACTCGGATTGCATGGTGGCTGTTTGCTGTCTTTTCTGTCTTCTGCACAAAGGTGCATACATGGCTTCACACAAATCACAACCCCAAAAGGAACCTCAGAGTGCCTATATTTTGATTTGGAGACCACATCATGGCTTTGTTATAAAAACAAAAGGTTGTGGTCTTAGCCGGCTTATCTATTTATTCTGCCCATGACATCACTCCCACAGAACCTGAGCTGAGGATTTTGTTATCAGAGCATCTGCTGAGGAGACGCCCTCCCTTGGATACCCCAGTGCTACTCCCAAAGGCACAAAACTCTGCTTCTCACCACCTTACTATTCCCTCCTGCTACTTGGTGCAACATATTTTAATGATGTTAGCTTAAAGGAATTATCTGCAAAACACAGGAATTTCTGGCATTATTTCAGTTGTCCTAAATTGTCAGATTTTGGCTTGCTCATGATTTCAGCTATTTATGCCATTGAACAACTGGTTGTATTAATACAGGCTAAACTGTTTGAGATTTACATAAATTATTTTCAGAGAGTAGAGAGAGTTTAAAGAAGTCTTATGTAAAGCAAAAAGAAAACAAATATTCCAGGAAAGACCAAAGACTTAGCAACTCTCTGGACTCACTAGGATAGAACATAAGACTACATCTCTCAGAAAAAGTGTAATATTCAATTGCTTAAGGATTTTCATAAGCATTAAAACCTGTCCTTCACATTTACTTTTTTTTAATAAAATCTTTAGACAGCAAAGTAAATCAGGAATGTCAAAAGCAAAGAAGCTCTGGTGTTCTAGCCATTTCCCTTGATGCCTTTCATCCTCAAGGTCTGTACATTTCTGTGGCCTGACCGATGTGAAGGGCAGCTCACATATCCCATAGCAGCTGATGAAAAAACCACCAGGACACCATTTGGTAGCTCAGGGCTCACTGTTGTTCCTGCAAATGTGGTGAGAGTGGTTTTAGCCTTGACAATTCCACTGCTGATTATTGGAGTGCTGTTATTTATAGCAACTGCTATGGTACGTAATTGGTCATCTACAGTCCATAAAAGGTCATCTACAGCCCATAACTGGTCACTGTTCCCCTGTAGCACCACAATCAACCACATTCTGCTCCATCTCAGGACTTACTGGTGAGCATCAGCATTTTTTCCTTTTCATGGCATCAGTGCTAAGCTCTGTTTTGCTGACCATGTTTTTTCCTCCCTTGTAAACCAAGAGGGATTAATCTAGAAGGAATATAATTCAGATGGATAAACAGAAGGAAACTGCCTTCTTTCTGTAGAACAGTGTTTCATAATAGTCTGCCTACTTGCAAGGCTACTAAAAGAACATTTGTGGATGAAATTTTTAACTAATGGATATTATTCTCCCTTCTGGTTAAGGTTAACCAGGTCATCTGTTAATGGGAACTTAACCAGACAGAGTCACATTACTACGACAAACCCTCTTTTTCAGAAATGAAAGACAGATGCTTTCAGAAAGAACTTGACAAATAGAACAAAATATACAAGTAAAAATAAACATTTAAAGGAGTTTTTTAGGAAAAAAAACCCTGCTAATAAGAAAATAATCAGTATAAACAGAAATATTAAATTCTTCCAGACAAGGTACGATTTTTTCAATTGGGATTCTCCTAAGTTTTCACTTTAAAAACTTCCAGAATATTTGAAAGTGAAATTAAGATTTGTTACCACAGAGAAAGGTAACTTTTGTCAAAAATAGTACTGGAGGAAACCCTTCATGAGAAAACTAAGACATTCTGGCATTTCTGTTGTTCAGATCTTTGACACCATTTTTCTGAAAAGTCAGCAGAAATGAAAATAGCCAAAGTTCCTCCATTTTGAAATTCATAAGAATATTGTGTACTTTTAAAGAGAGTCTAAAACCCCTGACTGTTTCTACTTAGTCTAAAATAAAAGTAACACCAGCTGCAGCCTTACTAGAGGCAATTCTTTTAGCCCTCTAACAAGAACCAGATCAGGGAAGAAATACAAGGTTTTTACAAGTTTTCTCCTTCTCTGTTTGCTGCTTCATTATGTCACCATTCTTGTAACAACTTCAGTGCAGTTAATTTGGTCATTGAGGATGATGAATGTATGGATTTTCCTGTGTCACTTCTTTTCTGGGTGTAGCATTCCAGGAACAGCCGTTCAGCTGCTCTGCCTCCTCCACTTTCATCGTCATTTTTTGTTCTTATTTAGAACTTCCTCTGTCTCAAGTGTAACAGTCCTGGGTATTTTGAATTTTGAAGTTGTGATTTGCTTTTAGGGGTGTTTGTTTTTTTTTAAATGTGTGAATTAGGTATGTGCTACCCCTGCTTACTATGACATTCTAGACTGCTTCCTTTTTTTAAAAAGCTCAGTTCCACCTACAGTGAAATATTTAAATTATTTTGAATCCTCTGAATAAGCACAGTGACCTTGTAATACATCTTCAGCAACAGACCTATGTGCAACTCATGTCAACCAACTTTGTTTTGTGGTGAAGGAAGTTTCAGGGAGGGAAGAAGACCTGCTCCTCACATTGTTTGCTGAAGCTTCAGTGACATTCACAGTGCAGCCACTACCCTGAAGGTTGCTCCAGACCAAAATGTTAATTTCATGTGGAGAAGATGCACAAAAATAGGAGAGTATGTGAGAGAAAAGACACTTGCTGTAGAGTAACTGCAATTCCTTGACAAAATTCCCCACGAGGCAAGGCTGAAGTTTTTGCTGAGTGAACCTTCTCCATCTGGTTTGAGGAACTCTACAGGAACCCGTGCCACAATTCCTTACTGTGGAGGCTGTAATGAAAAAGGGTGAAAACAGTGTCTAAAACCAGGACCAGATTGGGAACCACCTGTAGGAACAGACTTGTTCTACCAAAACATTGCATGTGTCACAAGATTCAGAAATTCGGCTCAAGTGGTGATGGTGCTTGAACTGTAGAAGTTCATTTCAGAAAGTTCATATTGAAGTCGCAGAAGATGTGTGTTGCTAGATAAAACGAAGCAATATCTGTCCTGAAAAGTTAACATTATAATAACAAAACATCGAGGGAGACCCCAAGAGGGAAGTAATACTGCAAATGTTGATATCATAAACCAAGGGATTTTAGGCAGGCTTTGAAATAGTTTTAAGTGATTGCAAAGAATAACAAGTGGAAAAAAAAAATGTAAGAACACACATTTGTGTGCTCTTTATAGCATTTTGCCTCTCTGACAACTCTGTTTCTCAGAGATGCAGTAGTTTAGAGTGTGTTTAAGTAATTACTGGAAATTGAGTTTCTTGTTCTGTCTCATCTTACATATGACTGTGCACCCTTCAAGAACATTGCAGTTGCAAGTAGAATATATTAAGGTGGTCCTTACTCTAACAAAATCCTAACAATTCTTAGGAGACCATTGGCTGCATTTAAGAGTTGGACATTTTTAATGGACAGGATAAAATTTACAGTTTTTTCTCTTGCAATGTTAAATCCACAGAGGGCAACTCCTGTCTCTTAGTAGTTCAATGGCACAAGCAGCATCCTCCAGCAGACAGTTTACATTATTATCTCAGCATGGTGAATAATTGCAAACATCAAAACCAACACTACAAAAGGAAGCATCTTCAGAAGATTTCAAGAACATTCTAGGTAAGTAAACAAATGCTCTGCAGTAAGTTGTAGGAATGGCTACTGGAAAGAATATCCACATGATCAAAGTCAAAAGCTTTAGCTATCAGACTGCCTTCTGTATTTTGACAGCCTTCCATTTGGCTATGAATAATAAAGTTGAGGAAATTATTTCACATCTCTTTCAGCTAAGTGGATTTATAGCTGGCAAGACATAAACACTGATGGAGATAAATGAGAATATGTTATGTGATTGTCTTTTGTATTTAAAATTCAGTGGTACTTTGAAATTAAACGCTGCTTCTTGACAGGGATGGCATTAGACATTTATAATGTCTGCTTGGCACTCTGAACTGCATGCTGTGAAAGGTTCTGTCTCAGAGAGGCTTGCATGA
Source organism: Climacteris rufus (assembly GCA_013398175.1). Lineage (NCBI taxonomy): Eukaryota > Metazoa > Chordata > Aves > Passeriformes > Climacteridae > Climacteris > Climacteris rufus. The sequence continues at coordinate 34,294 of VZRZ01002768.1, read as the reverse complement.
TAACCAAATTCAGAAAGTGAATATGCAAAGTGTCTCCTCTGTCAAGACTTTTTATTGGGATGGTCCGTGATGGGCACACTGTTGCTTTACTTTCTTCTCTCTTTAATACATGAGAAATAAGAAAGAGTCTTTCCAATTCCTTTCAGTTACAGACTTGTGACCTGTCATTCCATATCTGTGTTTTTCAATCTACCCATCTGTGACTAAATGCCTTCTTTAAACCTTAGATCCTTTCTGAGCCACCCAGCACAGATAAGGACTTTATTTTTTGAAGTTGGTAAGTCCACATTTCCTGCTCTTCTTCTCCTCATGTAATCTCAGAATAACTGATAAATTTGTGGTTCTGCCTGTGTTAAAACTAAAATGACAAAGCATGTGCTTTATTTGTACCCCCATTTATCCCACAGGAGGGGATGGTGTATGGATGCCAGTTCCATGAGACTTCAAGGATTAAATCTCAGGAAGAGTGAGGAATTACAAGCAATAAAAGCATTGCATTACATTTCTCAGTTTCCTTATCATCACAAATTCCCAGTGTTCCATAAATTTGTCTTTCAGAATTCCTCACTTTCCCTGTCACTGCCAGGGATTTCTGCTTGCTTCTTTTTTTTTCAGCAGTCCCTCCATGTTGGGGTTTTACATTGCATTCTTTTGCTCATGTCATAGCAAATATACAGAAAGATTTAAACACCATAGTATCTTTATTGCTGTCCTGGTTGATATTCTTAGGGGTAAGAGTTGCATGTACAGATAAAAATATTTGTCCAGCCCTTTTAAATTCAGATTAGGTGAACCTAATAAAAATAAATAAAGCTTACAAAATGTTTAGTGACATGTCATCAAACAAATTGGGGGAAGGGAGGGCAACACAACATAAAAAAGGTATGAACTTATTAGAGAGCATCCAAAGGAGGATTATGAAGATGGTGGAGGGCTTTGAGGGAAAGCCTTGTGAGGAGCAGCTGAGGTCATTTGGTCTGTTCAGCCTGGAGGAGAAATTTCATGTTACCCTTCTCATTGCAAACTTCAAATTTACAAAAAAAATATTCAAGGTTATAATGTAACTTGTTAATGTAATAGCTTTCTACATTGTAGAAAGAATGAGTTCTTCAGGAATAACAGTACACCTTTTCAAATATGACCTATACTTTGAAACTTTTTCTTCTTTAGAAAGACTTTTTAATGAAATCTGAGTGTTCCTTTGCAGCTTTAGCTGGTTGTAAAATATTATTGTATAATTAACTGCATACATTTTCTTTAATCTTAGAAACTGGTACATGCAAGACTGCAAGGAGAGCAATTACTGTAGTTGGCCAGCCCAGGTAGAGAAGTTAATAGAGTTTTGCAATCAAATTTTGGAACCTGTGCCCATATGAAATCAATAACTCATTTTATTCTTAGCTGTGCTTCCTTAAAAGCACATATATATTAACAACTTCAGATTTTGGTATCTTCTCAGTAGGATTCAATGTATGTTAACATCAAAATTTTGTTGATCTTTGCTTTATAAGTTTACATAGACACAGCTTACTGTCAGCATCAATATTTTCCGACTTAAATTTCTTCCATTAAGGTAGATTAACACTTATTAACACAGGAAATGCCATGTGTTAGAGGCATGAGATCAGAAAAGACAGAATTAAAAACTGAAATTTTTTCTCTGATGCCTTTTTTTGTTCAATCTTTTTTCTTTAAAAGAGAAGAAAAGTTTAAGTGGGTTTTTTGGCATTTGGGATTGATGGTTTTTTCCTAGAAAAAAAGTATATCAGGATGTTTTTCTAACTGTGTAAGTATAGAGAAGACTTCAGACTAGAGAGTAGGTCTGAAAGCTTAAGGCATTTATATGTTATTTGAGATGTGTGTGTTGAAATTATCGTTTTGCTTGATCCATTTAATTTTAAACCCAAGCAGCTTCTGCCTGTAATTTGCAATATTTTTTTGGTAAATATACTTTTACATACTAGAGATCTTTTTTTTAAAATGTCAGTTCCTGAGCTTGCTTTGCATATAAAGTTCAGGGATGCTTGCTGCTTATAGTTTTAATAGGGTGACTTTGCAGAAAACAGAACCAAATTCCTAGTTTATGACAAAAGGGTGAAACAGAGTTTTAAAAGCAAATAACGTAACCTGTATTTATTTGAATTTTACACTAAAAAACAATGCTAGAAATACCACACTGGCATTTCTTTATGGTTAGGTTTCCCATGCATGCATTGTTTTATGAACATAAATCAGTTCCATCCCCTATGATGGCTGTGGTTAGGAAAGTGGGTTCACAAGAGTGAATGGCAGAAGAACGAGCAGGGTGTGACAACCTCAGGAGATCTTGGGAGTGACCTTGTGGAGAATCTGCAAGCACTTGCCAAAAGTGAATCAGAAGGGGTGCTTGTGTTTGTAAATATATATATATATATATATATATCACTGTTTGTTGCAATGTAGGGATCCTGCTTGAGATACTCCTGTAATGGAATGAGCACAATTTCCCAAGTGAGCTGTTCAGTGTTTGAGTCCTGCATAACTTAATGTTGACTTGTTAACTGGATTACCTATAGGAATGCTACAGTAGGTTGATCAATTCAAATCTATTTTCAGCTATCATATGAGACAGTTTTGGAAGCTGGTCTTCCAAATAAAAAGTTAATCTAATAAATTAACTTATTGTGTCACAAAAGATCTATTGCCTTTCTATTACTTATTAGAGTGGAATCAAGATTTCATCTTCAGAAAGCTGCAGGTATTTGTCATGTTGTACATTTCTAGGCATAGATGCAGACAGTGCAAGTATCCAGACATCTGAACAGCTTCTTTCTTACACAAAATGGATGTAGAAATGTTTCTACTTTCTTATAAGCAGTGCTAAGATTAGCTGTAAGGTTATATTTTGTTTTCTTGCTGGATCTCAGTGTTACTCGGTCAGATTTGAGAGCTTATTTTAATTATGACCCCTAACAATTTAATTATCAGCCTCCCCAAAGCTGGCTGGGTTTTTTGAGGCCCTAAAATTCCAGGATCTGTAGTCATGCTCCAGATAATCCTGTTCTGACCCAGCAGATGACCTTTGCCAAAACTTGTAGAAAGAGAATTCAAAGAAAATGTTTCTGACTGTGCTATTTCCATCACAGGGGAATTTCCCAGCCTCAGATGAGGTCAGGAACTAAAAATCCTTGGCTTGCTGCAGCCATCCAGTCTGCTGTGAAGGACTGGAATGAGAATGAGCTCCTTCTTCTCTTGTTTTATCATTTGGAAACTTCAGCACTAAGTAGTACTTTCAAGCTTACTATTGTGTTCAAGGAAAGTTCTAGAAAGGGTGTAAAATTCTGAGGTAATAGTTTGTGTAGTAGGAAGAAAGTCTTGAAATGTCTGATCATGAGAAATAGCCACATCTGCCATGACTTTCCTGACACTGATCTTTTGTTGTGATGCTCCTAATGGGAATTCAAGCACGGGCATGTGAGTTGTGTTTTACAATTACCAATTCTTGTGCATATTTTTGAAAATCAAACTGTAAAAGTAATGACTGTGGAGGAAAAAATAATCAAACCACTATTAAAGAATGCAGAGAAACCTTTATTTGAGAAACCTTTCTTTGTATCTTGTCCATTTGCAGAACGATTCTTTGTCCATGCAGTTTTGTGTGTGTGACGACTTGACAAAAATATGCTTGACAAAAATATGCTTGAGCTCACTCAAGCTAGCATGGGAAGAGAGTTGTTATTGTTTAACAACCCAAATGCAAAGACTAATAAATTTTACTTTGTTGTTGTTTGGTTTGTTTGGGGTTTTTTTTCCCTATTAAAATATAGATTCTATGCACAGGCCAAAATTAGCAGTCCTAGTCATGTGATGTAACTGTTCCACCTCCAACAGTTGTTTCTCTTTGCCATTTGACAGCTGTAGTCCACAAGGTGATGGAAAATACTACTGGCAAAAATGCTACAATTAGGCTTTCAGAAAAATTAGGCTTTGCAACTGGTTCTTGTAAATAATATTCGGATATTCTGAATTGTACATAGGGTGCTCAGCAGCAACATGGTTAACTGGGTCAGAGCAAAACCTTTTTGTCCTCAAGTTATAGGATCCATTCTCTCTGCAGATGCCTAAGTGGTGTTTGAGAATGGAAGAAAAGGGAATTTTCTCAGGGAATTTTCTGCAGTATGTGAGCTCTGGCAGCTCTGGCAGTCCCTGAGAACAGTTTGGACAGAAGGCTTGCTCCAGACCTGGACTGCTCAGCAGTAAAGAGAATAACAGAGCTCCTGATACCAAACCACCCATGCATTGGTCCCCCCTTCTGTGCTCACAACCATCTGGCAGGAGGTTGCCTGCTGATATGCTCTGGCTTTGAAAAGAGTATCCCTTCTCCAGAAAAGGATGATTTTAGCACTTCTGGGAAGCATAAAGCTGATTGTTTTGTAATCTGTGCACCAAATTTGATAGGTTACCTACTGAAGCTCTGTAGCACGTAACTGGATGGCAGGTATTGGATCAATGTGACAGTGACTGACATTTTCCTGTTTTCTGTGCTTTCCCCTCACTGTGATTAATAATTGCAGCAGAGGAAAGGTCACAGTCACATGAGAACAACTCAGGCAACCAAATACTCTGGGTTTATTCTTTTGATTTCTTAAGTTCAGACTCGCTCCTTATCAAAAGCTTTTTGCCAGATCTGAATTTAATGTCATGACATTTTAAGGTTATATCATTGAGCTCCAGAGACAGCTCTCCTGGCTTTCTCTTCAGCCTCCCTTTCAGGCTGTGATAGATGCTGATTACTGTGTCTTGGGGGTTCATTCCTTCCTAATTATATCCAGAGAAACCATCTGGATTTCAGCTCCCCTCGAACAATCAATATGTCAGCCAGGGTCAATGCTGTATTGGGCTAAAGGGTGTCAAGGTTTGTGTTTGTACAGAGTTCCAAGGCCTTTCTCTAATTTATTGTGCCTTTATGGCATTTGGCATCACCAGAATATAGAATGAATTTAAGAAATATGAGAAATGATAATATGAAGAGTAATACTCAGAGTAGAGAAAGTTATCACCAGCAGCTGGAGTTCTTCAAGATACACTACATCCCTACATGGAGAGAATACTTGTGAGAAAATAAAATCTTTTTAAAATTCTGAGTAAACATGCTTCTACCTGAAGAACAGATCATACACACTCCTAAGGCCCCTTCCACCTCCTGCAGTTTTTGAGAATGGTTATGTTCTTCCTGTCAGTGATGATGATGTTAAAATTACTCATTTCAGAGTCTAGGACAGACTTAATTTAGTGGTTCAATAGCTCCCTTTTTGTCTTTTATTTTTTCAGCTTCGTTCAGATACTGTGTCCAAAATTAAGAAAATTATTTTAAAATGTGTTATAAAACTTACTTCTAGTAAAATTAATAAAGTTAGAAGGAAATAAGTATTTCAGCAAATATGTTAATAGACTTTGTCTAGCTCCAACAGCAAATTTCTGTAGACAATAATGAAGCAAAGCTGAAAAAGTCTGTTTGTGACTGAAATATCACATGTACTAAATTTAAAACTTGAATTCTCTTGTCAAGCAGGAAACCCAGCAGAATGATTTCATTTGCTTTTAAAAAGCCTTTTCTGACAAGTGTATTTTTAAATTAAAATCCTGAAACTGTTAAAATGCAGGGGTTTTTCTTCTGACAGAGACAAATATGACATCTTTATTTTATGATGTGTCTCATCTCTCTTAGGACATGACATTCAATTAAAAACAGCATTAGAAAAAAATGTTTTTCTGTAAAAGAAGCATACTAAAGGCATGCTTTTCTCTGCAAACAGCATTATAAAAGTATGGTTTTCTGTACATTCTTCAAGCTATCAAATAGGTGATTGGTAGAAGTCATTTTTAGTACCAAAGAATTATTTGTATCTAACTTGCAATACCAAGAAGACTGTTACCTTAAAGACAGATGCTGCTGCTTGTGAGCTCTGTGAGTCTGTCACTTATATTTGTGATACATGTATGTGCATTTTAAATAATAATTTATTATTTTAAAGGTAAAAGGCAGACAAAACACTGCAGATGGTAAGAGTCACCAAAATGTCAGTGTCAGGTAAATTTGTGACTAAATGGGATTTTCAGGTGTTTGTGCTTTCCCTGCAATATTCTTTTCTCTGATAAATACATGCATCTCAGGCATGTTATTTTAAAATTAATGATCTCTTTTTCCACTACAATTTTACACTTGCAGATTTCTGTGGTCAGCATTGCTGGGTTGAGCAAAACTATCATCAAAATCACAAAGGGAAAGACAAAAGCTGTCATCCCAAGAATAGCACTGGACGACTGTGGTCACTCAAGGACACATATCTGTGTTGCAGTTTTTGGCCTGCTTTTCCTTTACTGGGTAATGATGCAGCAATTTTATTGTCTACCCTTTATAAAAGCAATCAATTATGCCCTAAGGCACAATTAAATATTGTAGCAAAGGGGTAGCATTATTAAAGCTAGTCCCTTTCCAAATTTTTCTTCCAATTACAAGTTAAAACTATGGAGTAAATATGAATGCAGTGACTTTGAGCAACTGGTGTCTAACTACTTACTTGTGATTGCTCATGGTCTTTTTGGAATCTTTGACACCAATAAGTACTTACTTCAAAGCTTAGCTATATGTATATTTTTATACAGACTATAAATATATTCAGAGATGCACAGCCTTTTTCACTAATAGTACCAAAATAATGAAGGATGGGAACCCTTCATTATTAAAGACATTTCTGTGCATCAGAAGGAGATTGTGAAAAATCTCTGATGGTGGTGGTGTTGGGCAGACTAAGTAAACACTAGACATATAAATTCCTTGTAACAGGATCAGGACTTACCTTGGATTTTTAAGAATGTGTCTCCATTACATGGTTCTTTAGGAAAGTTCCTGCTTTTGTAGTGAGCTCTTATCACTGAATGATAAAGATCATTTATACATCTTCTATTAGTGCCATTAAAATAGGTGAATAATCGTTTCTGCATTGAATTTCTCAGTGGTATATTCCACGGCATGTGTGGTCCCAGCACTCTTCAGGGTAACACCAGCCTGGCATTTTGCATACTGGCTTATGAAGTCCCTGTTGTGGCTTTCAAGAGAAGCCTCTGGTTTTCTAGAGTCTTGTTCCAAATTTCTCAAGAAACTGAGCTTGATCTCCTTATCTCCTTTATCTCTTTATCTCCCCTGGATGGTGTATTGAGCTTTCTCAAAGGTTACATGGGTCACTGCAATGTGCTGAATATGCAAACCGAAATATTAAATGAGGGCAGCTAATTGCTGTAGCTGCTTTCAATTTCAGAATGTAAAGACCTACATTTTTTACCATATTCAAGAATAAACCAGGCTTGGATGGATTTCTGCTCCATTCCAGTTTTGCTGACAGCATGCACTGATTTTCTGTGGACACACACAGATTTCTGCTGCCTGGAATTAATTAGCCTTCTGCTTCATCCCTACAGATGGAGGTGTGTGGAACATTTACTATTAAACTAGGAGCACTTTTTGTTTTAACAGTACCTGCTCCTTAGTTTGCATTGAAACCATGTAAGAAAATACATCCCTCTAATTGCAAAATTAACTCCCTGTCTCTCAAGAATCCTTTCTGTTCTGACCTTAGCAACATGAAGATACATCCTGACGTGCAGATTCTGCCCAGAACACCACAGCAAGCAGCTAAAGGTGTCACAATCTTCCAGGGACTTGTCTGGCAGAAGACAGCTGTGCTTTCTGCTTTCACAGCATCCTATGGGCAAAGTAAATGAGCTCTGTAATTTAATTAACAGTTGTGTAAAAAAAAATGTGCTTTTATTTGGTACTTTTAACCATGGTATCTATTAATTTCAGTAGACTCAATCTGGTTTTTATCCAGGATTCATTTTTTAGATAGTCTTGCTATGTAAAGATAGCAAAGTGTGCTGGGAGGTCACAAAGGTGAAGCCCAGATGTAGCTGAAGGACATTCTGTAAGACTCCAAGCCACAAATGTAGGCTCAGGAACATCTCTGCAGCTCCTGGAACTCTGTTTATATCTTCCCATGAATTGCAAGTTTACAGAAGTTTCAGAATTGGATTCTATATTTGGGAAAGTGATCCTGTTTGACCTGAGGGCTAATTAATATCATAACCCAGGCATTTCATGCATTTTGAATTTCAGTAGCAGGACTGCAAAATTATTTACCCTCTTACTCTTGATGGTGATTGAATGTTTCACACTCCATTTGGCTTTTACTAAGCAGGGACTTCCAAAAATACCAGCCAATCACTGTATATTTTTATAAAACCATGTGAAATATGTTGAAAAGTTGTAATGTATGTTACTTTATTGCAGTGAAGTAATTGAACATTATTGACTTCTTTTTTCCTGTTTTATTAATTCAGGGGAACCCTATTAAAATTCTGGAGAAGTTCTTGAAGAACTCAAATTTCTGATGAGTTGGCAGTCATTGTCAAGAAAACTCCTCAAATTTGCATTTACTTTGGCAACTACAGGTGTTTTGGGGTCAGAGGACGAGTATGAAGATGATTCTCTGCTTAGCACAAACACCCTGTATGAAACTCTTGGGAAAAAAACCCCACAGAAATAAATTTTAGTTTTAATAATCTTAATAATTTTAATCATCTTAATAATCTACCCTTTCATATTTTTTATATATGAAACCTAGTACACGCCATTCGTCAGTATTATTGTGTTTCTGCTATGCTATTTAATTTTTTCAAGACCAAAGCCTTCAATTAATATGCACAATTGGTTCTTAAAGCCTTCTATCTGAATATGATTTTGTACATTTAAGAAGAAAATCCAATCAGTAATTCTCTTTCTATTTTCAAATTCAGTTTCAGATCATCTTCCACAAACCATATCTGTCATTATAAGGATTAGACATAATCATATTCATATTAATATCATGATTGAAAAAAGGTAGACAATTGGGTTATATCAGCCATGGTTTCTGCTTTGATGGATATTTTTTTACGGCTTGATGAACATCCTTCACAAAGCAGTAAATAATTAAATTCTAGTAACTTTTCTCTAAGTTGTGTTTAATAACTCATGTAGTCCAATATGTCCAAATAAAAAGTACTGGTGTTAGAAGCTTTGAAAAACACTTGGATTCTAAATCAGCTTTTCAGTAAGAATTACAGCTTTTGCTTTCACATTTGCATCTAGGTTTGCATGTAAAAACACGGCTTTATAAATTACTTCACTTATTTGGGTCTTAAATCCAAAAATGATCATGTGAGATTATGTTACTAGGTCAGACTATGCCATATCTTGGTTACAAAAGGTAAAAATTTGTGAGATCACTAGCACACTGAACAGCTCCTGCAGAGGTTTAGTCTGAAACTCTTTTGTGGCCCACAGATAAGCATCTTGGAAATTTTAATTCTACACCAGGCATGGCTGTCAAAGGGTTCCTGCAATGGCACTGTGCTCCAAGCTAGCTGGGAGGAGAAAGCAGAATTCATCTGTATTCTGCTTGTTCCTCATCATGAGCAGCTTTTCCTATTTATTCATGTGAACCCTCAGAGCCTCCTGGACACCTGGGTGTTGGAGAAATCTGGGGCTACTTGGGAAGTTCACTCAGGTCCTTCTCCTGCCTGTCCCTGAGACAAGAAAGAGAGCAAAGGCACAAAGATTATTTCTTTGGCCTAACCATAAGACACAGACAAATTAACAGTGTTATGACCTTAAATTCCAAAGGCCTCTGAAAGACTCTGCCTGGTCTTCTGCTTTGGTCCAACACTAGAGGAAAAATACCAGCTGAAACAAAGGCTTTTAGGGTTTTGTGGATTCTGTTTCTCTAATTTTCAGCACAGCTTAAATAAATGTAAGAAATGTAGATGATAGGCTGACATGGAGCAATTCCTACCTACACACAGAAAAACACAACGAATTATAGTGAGGGCTGGAATCACTATAATTTCTTTCTGCAGCCAGCTGATTTTACAGTATCTTTTTTTTTAAATCACAGAATGATACATCAGCTGGAAATCTTAGGTTGTTTTATGGTCTGCTGAGAGAAGTTAGTGTAGGTGACAATGCAAATGGTAGTGCAAGTGATTATTTAACATCTCACTTTTCCAGGTTAGCTGTAATTTTGATGAGGAATGCATTGAAAATGTTTACTGCTGAAAGCAGTGGTAAAAGATCTTGTTGTGTAAGAAACCATAAACCAGTCAGAACAGAGCTGAGAAAACAAACTTTGCCATCTAGAATTTTTTGCCAGTTAGGTACATAATGGTAGTGAAATACTACAGATATAATAAAATAATAAAGAAAGAGCAATGATTTATCAGCTCTGTTTTAACTTTTAACTTTGCATGTGGTACAGAAATCAGCAGGAATGTGCCTAAATTGATGTTTTGACAAGTGAAGTTGTTATATAACATCATTAGTTGACTTCTTTAACTTGGGACCTCATGGCCATCAGTCTTTCTGAGAGCAATCATATTTGCTAGAGAACAGCAACAAATATCAAATCTCTGGTAGCTGATTTTCTTTACATTTTTGGGATTTTTTTTTTCAGGATGAAATAACTCCCAGCACTCTTCCAAGCAGCTTGCATGTGTCTGTATTCCAAGTAAGTCACAAAATTAATTTGTCTGTGGTTTCTTCCAAACCCTTGTGAATCCACTGCAGGAGCTTGCTGTCATATACTGAGTACTAGTTTTGCTTTATCTTTTTATAGCAACAGGACAAAATCCTTTAAAGGCATTCCTTATCTTTTAGTGTCAGATGCTGGGAAGTCCAAAGCTTTACATATTTCATTAAAGAGAATTTCTCCTTGGTATAACTGGCTTGTGCAAATATGAGATCCTTAAAAGGAGCCCTGTGCACCAGTCAAGGCTCATTCAGAAGAGCTCAGGCAAAAATGGGATTTTTTTTTTTTTTNTTTTTTTTTTTTTTTGTGGAGTAGCCTGCAGATGGAAACTGCAAAGAGGCCGTTTGAAACTCCACTTATTTCTTAATTTGCAATATGCTCCCACTGAGCTTTAACAAGCCAAACCTGAATTCAAAGTAATCAGGACTGCAGTTTCCCCCATTGCTTTGGTGCCTGGTTAATCCTCAATGTTAAACCACTCTGTCTCCCTTTTGGGATCTAAAATGCCATATAACACTGGGAAAGAAGCCCAGAAGTATAGACTTGGAGGTATAGTTAAAAGACCACATAGGGGGTTTTTGGATGCTTGGGAAGGTCCTTTCACTTCTTGAGTCCTCTTTGGGCAACTTAAAATTGGGGCAATTCTTCATAGGCAGTGCTAAGGTTCCTCTCACAGTCACACTGCTCAGAACCTGCCTGAAGGTGGAAAGTCACACTTCTGACCTGCCTGCAGTGAGATCCCCTGGGGCCCTGCTCAGCCAAGGCAAGCTGGTTTAGGATCTCTTCTTGGGAAATTCAGATTCACTTCTGGCCAGCATGGGGAAGCCCTTCATTCTTACAACACTTGCCAGTGTTGTTTCTTAATGCCACCTCTTTCAAAGCAGCAACAAAAAGTCCATTGTCCTGCTGCTGATCTGCTGTTTTGGGATAAGTTTATTTCCAGGATGCATTCTCAGTTTCTCCCTACAGTGGATTCTGAATTTTATGTTAGTCAGGAATTAATTTGCTTTTGGTTTTTCCTGCTTGTTATACTATGACAGCTCAAGCTTAATTTAATTTCCTCAATTCCATACACACCTAATAATTCTATTTAATAAGTAAAAAACCTTTCAGCACGCACATTGTTGTCCTATTTCCACAGAAGAGTTACTTGGATGTGCATGTCTACATGAAGAACACATCTTCATCATCCAGGAACTGTCAGCCATTGTTCTCATCTTTATGTTCATTTTCTGTAAAATGGATGAAGATTTTGGTCATCCATTGTTCATTTTAGATTACAAAATCTTGTAGACTTTGATGTTCCTATTAAATGTTTTCTCCCAGCATGAAGAGACCCACAACTACTACAGTTATACAAATCCAGTGATAAATATCATGTCAGACTGAAGAGAGACCACCTTCAGTTTATTCTTCATGAACATAAATCCCATTCCTGACCTGTGATGACACTCCCTGACATGGGAGGAAGGCTGCAGAACACTCCCTGGCACAGCAGCTGAGAATAAGCCAGTTGCATGAGTTAGGTGTGAAGCACAAAGACTTTTACAAGCAGAGCCAGACTGGGAGAACCAGCAGATAAAAGATTTCAACATCTATTTCACAGGTTCTCTGCTTGTTGCTATTTTAATCCATTACTACATAGATGCTGGTTTTGTTTATAGGTGGGTTTTATGGTGTTTTCTTATTTTCTCACTTATTTCACTTAGAAGAAGCTGTGAAAATTCTGTATTTCTGTAATAGCACACACAGGCACAACACATGACTAATTTGATGGAAGACATTTCAGGCAAACATATTCATGGAGGAGCTCATGCATCCCTCATCTAATACTCTGTAGCTTCTCAAAACAGAAATGTAAAATGGAGAGACCTGGTGCAGTCTTAAACACAGCATTGAAAATGCCACACTGCTGTAATCCAGTAAGTCTTGTTATCTATAGTACAATTACCATTTCAGTATTAATGATGAGTTTTCATAATGTCATGAGGAAATACTAACTTTTGTTTCATTTGGTTCCATTTTTTAAATGGCATAGAACAACAACAGGTACATTTAATAAAACAAAGATTACTATGAAATAGATTGAATTTTTTTATAATTTCATCTCTGAATACAGACAATACAGAAATATTAATGAATGCAACTTTACAAATATATAATAGTGGATAAATGGGGAATCTTTGTATTACAGTTGTATATAGGTGACAATTTCAGAGAGAGGATGCTTGGTTAGCATATTTTTATAGCTCAGATAATGGCTTGTTATAGGCCAAATTTGCTGTAAATTGTCTGGACCATGAAATATCAATTGGGGAAGCAGCTAAAAAGTGTAGGGCTTTGTAAGTTACAGCTAAGATGGCTCTAATACATAATCAAGCTCTTACTTCTAAAGTTAATGAGGCTTGCAATAAACTACAGCTCAGATTGCTGATGAAAATTAAGAGGACACTGAGCAATTTCTTTTGTTTGCTAGTGCTCTATAAAATACCAACTGCATCAAAGGAACTAAGCAGATACAAGGTTAAGCAGGGAGGTAAAGAGTGAGATTGGAAATTTGTGGGTTTGCCATTAAAATAATAATGAAAATTCATAATGAAAATTACAATTTTTGTTTTAATAAAGATATTTAAGAGAAATATCTGTATTTCTTTAGGTAAGTGTGGGAAGATACCTTTATAACAATGTTTTTACCTGAGATTCAGAGTGTAAGATCAGCGTTTTTGTCCAAAGCTGTGGATGGAATCACCTTTCCTGTTGCCAAGTGCCAAGCTCAGACTCTTAGGGAAGAAATGCTGCTGGTGCCCTGTTTGTAAGGAAGATCCAAACGACCTGAGCCAAGGCTGTCCCCACCCGTGGTGTGGCAGGGTTGGAATGGGCTTGGATCTTTCCAACCTGAACGATTCTGTGATGATTCCACGATGATCTAATTGGAGCCTTGACCAGAAGGTGCCATGGCTGGCGTGTTGCTCCCTACTCAAGTCCAGCCCATGTGCGAGGAACCACAAACATTTCATCACGTACCTGTTCTCACAGGATGGGCCTCGTGCACAAACCTGTTATCAGCATGGGCTTCACGGGGTTTTATATCAGCAGGGTCAGTGGCATCTGACTTTTATCTTCATGGAGTCAAGGGCCATACTGACAAAAGTGGAATATAGTGGAACTACAGCATCGTTAATGACATGACAACTACAGAGAGGAAAAGAATTCACATTTTTTTCATACTCAAGAACAAAAATACATCAGTTGATACTTCTGTCAAAAGAGCTATGTTGTTACTTCAAGGTATTTTTTCCAGGCTTTTTAAACAAAAATAATCAGCTGTGAAACTGATTTTAGTGTTTTTTAAGATTTTAAGTTTTTTAACATATATTTATTTTAAAAATATTAATAAATACATATGCACATAGAAGGGATTCTAGTAATATGTTAGGACTTAAAACTGAGGAAACATTGAAGTTGTTCTGTCTACCCCTTAACTTGAAGCAAGCAAAACCCCCACAGAATCCTTGCAGGTTTCAGGAATGCCCTGTGGCATTTGTACAAAATTTTTCTAATTTAGTTTTTGTTTAATTTGTTTAATTTAGGAAGAGAGTGGAGGGAGGGCATGGGTCAGGACCCATTGGTAGGGCCATGATGGTTGTTATAAATTCTCACCAGGCTGAACAGAGACACCAGGCCACGGGTCAGGGAACTCTTGTGCTTTACTGTGTGGTCATTGAATTTCAGCCACCAGCCCATTATTGAGACTCCAAAGGTGTTGGCTAACGAGCCCTGAAACCTGTACAATAGACTCCCACAAGTGGTGGCTGACAAGCCCTTCATTTTGTACAGTACAGTTCAAGAAGCTCTCAGCTCCTCACAGGAAACTCCTCAAAGGTTTATTTTGGTGGGAATTGAGAATTCTTATCCTGGCAAGTTTCCATTCCCTTCAGGCTGTGATAAGCAGATCTAAACACATGCAGAAATTGCTGTATGGATCCAACATCCACCTTTTGTCTGCACTATCAGTTTGCTTTCAGAGTCTTCACAAGATTACAAGATTACAAGTAAAAAAGAGCATGAAATAGTTCTGCTTTGGTTCATCACCATTCTACTTGAGCAGCTTTGCACGAGCATCATCTGCCTTGCCAGTAGAAAAGCTTTTCCATTAATAGTTACAATGTGGGGGGAGTTTTTAAAGCTCTGTTGCCAAAAGCAAATGGTTTGAATTTTAATGCAGCTTTGACTTCAACATTTTCCCCTTTGTCTGTTAATTTCCGTTTATTTTCCTAAGGATCTACTATGCATCACAGCACTTTTCACAGGAATTTTCATCTGGTTTTAAGCTTTAGGTAGATCCTCTGTCTGGTCAGATCATTAATATAAAAGTTCCTGCAGTTTGAAATTGAGGAGCAGGAAGGTCCTTAGTCAGGCTGACTAGACCTAGAGATGGGAATACAGGCAGTGTGAGGGGGACTGGGAAGCTGGTCCTAGGAATGGCAGATTATCGTGTGTGCACAGCCCAAGGCATTCCCATCTCACAGGTGCCCGTACGGAACTGTCCCCCAGCTCACGGCAGCACCGCTGCACCCGCACCGCTCCTTTCTCGGGCCCAGGGAACTGCTGCCCTCTCCCACTCCTTGAGGCAGAGGGCAGGGACGGCGATGGCTGCAGGGGAGAACTCCGCTCGTCCCGCGGGCAGACGCGCTGCAGCAACACGCAACAAGTGACCGCCCTGCTCCACCCAGCGCCTGCACTCCGAGCTGCAGCTCCGGCACGGGCACGGGAATGCCGCTGCAATCCCCGTGCCAGCGCAGCACGGCATTGCCTGGCTGTTCTGAGGGGACAGGAGGGTGCTGACACCACGGGAATGCGACAACCACACATACACACACACTGCCCCCCCCTCAACCCTGAAATAGAAGCACCAGGCCGCTTTGGCAACTTGCAATTTTCCTTCAAAAGGTTTCCCCATGCCCATGATGCTGCACAAAACGTTTTTCTCATGATATTCCAGAATTGTTATTGTTTAAATTTATGTGTATACAAAGGTAGAGAAGATGTTTTAGAAAAACTTCATATAAATTTCACTAGTAAAGAGTTTTTTTAAAAATATTAAAAGCTCTGATTAAGTATTTTCCTCTAATTTTAGGGAACTTCTCCAGCAGAAAACAGTTCTGTACAGACAGTGCAATATGTTCTCCATCCACACACAGGAAAGGTTTTACACCCACTCCCCAAAACAGCTTTCACTCCACAAGAGGCAAGAACTGTGCTTCTGGTAAGGTTTGCATGAGCTCTGGTAAATGTAATTTAAGCAAACATTTTTATTCCCTAGGGTAAAATATCCTTCTGTAAGCGGAACTGTCATCCCTGTTCCTTTAGCTCTGTATCACATTTCCCACTAGAGTCTTGTTCACACGAGGTCAAACTAACACCACTTTTAATTCCTGGGCAGTTATCCTTAGACTGTGTCCCTCACTTAGAGTAAAATTTTGTTTGGTTTTGACTTCTAATAGAAGCTGTGGGGAAAAATACACGATATATAGGCAAACTGAGTGTTAATTGTGTGTTGTTACAGCTGAAGTTGATTTGTGGAGTAGCAGAAGGGGAGAACAAAAAGAGGTGATGCTTTGGCCCCGCACACCTCTCTGGGCAGCTGAGAAAGGAGCTGCCCTAAGACAGGGCTGATTCAAAGAACTCAGTTCTTAGGCTCCTGGTGGATTTAGCAACAGAAAAAGCAGCAGAAGGGGGAGAAATGGAGACCTTTCCTAAAGTTCCCAGGCAGACTCAGACAAGCACCAGACATGAGTTTGTAACACTCACCTCAAAAGGAACTCCAGCCCACTCTCACTCTACTTAAGATAAATCAATGTCATTTTCATCAGACACTACCACGGCTTGGAAAAAAAAATGCACTACTTAGTTTTAAGCAAAACCTTTATTTTAGTTGATAGGCTTGTTTGTATTAAAAACAGTTACTTCAAAATCAAATTCACATAAAATTCAGCGTGTAAATGAACTGAAATTGTCATTGGTCAAGATCAGCTTGTGAAAGACAAGGGCTCTGAAAGACACTGAACAACCTTGGGTGGCAACAGATCAAACTGGGACAGCAGGAGCACCTCCTACTTTGCAGGCTGAGGAGGGAAACTGCCCCCTCCCTCAGCACATTTATTTAAAATACCAGCTGCACACCAGGGCCATTTCATGATCCCTCTATTTCCCGTGACTTCACTCAGCAAAGACTGAAAGAAGTATCCCAGTTTAATCTGCTACATCACAGGAGGAAATTCTCTGGAGTCTTGTTAGAGGCACTGCTATTTTCTGCCAGCAATCAAAGTACTTGTCTTAAAACAATTTCCTTACAACACCAACAATCAAGCTACATTATATACACTTCAATTGTACAATTATCTTTAAAAAATGCCCGTGTACAAAATAGGTTATTTTATTTTTAAAAAAATCACATGCTAGATTTCAATTACATCAACATTTTAAAATAACTGAAAAAAATTGATAAATAACATTCCAATTTATTAGGAATACTCCTGCAAGCAAGTGCAGAAGTACCTGCACTATATTTAATATTCTAATAAGCTTTTTAGGGCAACTTGTGCTATAAACCTCATGTACAAAGTGTGTGAAAAGCTCTTACTTGTGACAACAGAATAAAAGCTAATTATTAATTAATGCAAGAGTATTTCAGTAAAATTATGCTACTTATGAAGTAAATACCACAAGGGCATCTCATTTACAGCCAGTTAGACGAAAAACACAGCTAGTGACCAGAACACATACATTAGTTAAAAAGTCAAATATATACAAAAATATATTAGAAAGTGGTTGAGTTTAACCACAGGCTCATGTAAAAAATGTTGTTTTAAATAGCAATAGCAAAAAAATAGCTATTTCTCTATCTGCAACAGTACAAAAGGCAACACCTACGTATGAGGTAGCAATGCCAAATTAAAAACAAAAAGAAACCAAAAAAACAACTTTGGATTGAGGAGCATTTCCTATATTTTCATAGCATATCTGTCAATACAAATATTTAAATGAACACTTCAATTGTTTCAAGAATTACTACATTATTTTACAAAAACATTTATTCAATGAACATTTTTTTAAAATTACTGGAAATTGGTTTAGTTACTGATTTCTCCTGTTTCTAAAAAAGCTGTTGCATTTTCAAACCCAATCACTGTACAGCAAAAACGTGGAGGCTTTATTATACACACTTGGTAAACACTATGGTACATTAAGACTTAATTTACAAAGGTCAGAATAAGCCAACTGTGGTCATTTTATCCTTTTCTGCCTGACACGCATTCACTGCACGCTTCTGCTACCCCATGTTCAAAGCCAGGGGCAAGGAGAGGGTTCACTGCTCCCTTCCACAGCCCTGCCCACAGCCAAAGCAAGTGTTTAAGTGTCTGTATCATCTACCTTCAGGAGTCTGAGCCACAAGTGTGCCTTCCAGCTGCAGGGCCAGGGGTGCTGCCAGGCAGCGCCTCAGAGCTCCCCCTGCTCTGTGCTGGAACTGCCTCAGCAATGTGGGGATGGGCCAAGGGACAGCTCTGCCCCTTCTCCCAGTTCCAGCCCTTTGTCCCTCCTGAAGGTGCAGGGCAGGAGGGGCCAGCTGAGCCTTCCTGACCAAAAAAATCCCATCAAGAAAAAGCCAGGAGGGGAACAACCATCCAGCCAAGCTGTGCCAGCTCTGGGCCTGGGGCTGTAGGCCCCTCACGTGGGTCAAATCCTCTGCTTTCAGCTCCACTGACCAAAACCACCCTGCTGCTCCTCCAATTCAGGCAACTAAGTTGGACAGCTGAAGTTAGATGGTACAAGTAACACCAAAAAGTGAACTGGATGGAATTTCAGCATTTATTGTATTAAGAAAATAATATATTTTACATCACAGTGCTTAATTAAATGCAATAAAAAATGTAAACTCAGAATTCTAGATAAAATTTAGCTTGAAAAATTAGGGCTCGAAGAGTTTTGAAAATTCACCATTTTTTAAAAATCGAAGTCACAGACAGTCAGTTCACACAACTCACATCCTGCAGTTCACTTGGAAGTAACACCTCGGACGCACTCCAGTGTTCGGTCGGGTTTTGTTTGTTTGTTTTTTTTGAAAAGCCTAAATACCAGATGACCAAGTGCAAAGGTAAGAGGTAATTCAGACCTGCCAGGGAACTAAGTGGAGCAGTAATTTGCACCGAGGCCTCTGGAGTGCCCTAGTAGATGTAGGGGAATATGCGGTAGGGGACGCGCTGGCAGTACCTCTCCCAGGCCAAGCCGTACTTTTGCTTGCAGTGGTGCTCGTCGCGAGCTTCTCGGTGAACGAGCAAGCAGATGAAATAGACCACGTAGAAATACGGTAAAATGTGACTGAAACCTGCCAAGGAGAAAGGCAATTTACATACAGGGCGGAGATGCAGAGGTGTCAGCTGTTAACAACGTGTACTGAGCTGCTGACACACACTTGGTCAAGGCTGAAGCATTCTGTACTCCTAAAGCATCAACAGGATAATGCAAAACTTGAGCCATGTTTACATGCAGATAAAGACCCACAAACCCTCAATAAACTTTCATATTTAGAGTAGCAAAATCTACCAACTTCTCTCTCAATGCATGCAAAGCTGGCCCATATTTTAAGTTCTTCAGCCATCAAAGCCAGATTTCCAGTCAAATCTCTGCAGCACACAAGGTTTTCTCTAGTTTGGCTGCACACATGAGTCCAGCTTTGCTCAGAGGACACTGCCTGACTTGTGGACAAAAAAAACCTGGAAATGACCCCAGAGGTGTGACTGCAGCCCAGCAAGCCACAGTATCCCGGGCTGCATCAAGGGAAGTGTGGCAGCAGGTCAAGGGAGCTGATTCTGCCCTGCTGCTCTGCTCTCCTGAGAGCCCACCCGGAGCATTGTGTCTTCTGAGTCCCCAGGAGAGGAGCAGTGTTTGTTTATTAACAAAAACTTTGAAATAGAATTTCACTCCTTCATGTTTGATGACTTTTTTTTAATGTATTTCACTTAAAGTCATCCATTATATGTGGCGGCACTTGTACCCAAGCAAACTCCCACTTTTGGGGAACTTCATCTGAAAACACTAAAGCACACTCACTAGCATAAAAAATTTAAGGAACAACCAATTAGCAAGCAAGTCCCATTGGTACTGAAGGATAAAGTGTCAGAAAGATGACTAAAATCTGTAGTATGGTATGGCAAATCTACAGCGAGACAGAGGATAAAATGAAAGAGAAAATGGGTGTTTCACTGGACTTCTGACACAAAAATCTGCCATTCAACTGGTTACAGGCTTTACTATCCCAAATAATCACCACTCTTCATTTCAAACCCAGACAGCTGCCAAAACACAAAAGCATTTTTGGTAAAACCCACTTTAGCTCCAGAGACTCACCACAGGGCAGGGACCATGCCAGAGCCATGACGATGTCCCC
This sequence comes from Climacteris rufus, assembly GCA_013398175.1. Taxonomy (NCBI): domain Eukaryota; kingdom Metazoa; phylum Chordata; class Aves; order Passeriformes; family Climacteridae; genus Climacteris; species Climacteris rufus. The sequence continues at coordinate 14,245 of VZRZ01002768.1, read as the reverse complement.
AAGATAGTTGGGGTGACGGACGAAGCCCCACCAGCCCGTGACAAGCAGCCCTTTCCCAGTCGCAGTGGGTATGAATTTCAGATCTGGGGACAGAGTATGGCAGTCAGTGCAACAACTGAAATATGTATCTGAATACCACAGAGAGCCACTGCAGTGCAAGGGAATGCAAAATGTACTTACTGGCCAGTTTGGGATCTGCTGGATTCCTCCGGAAGTTGTTTTTCTGGGAATTTGCACTCCGGAATATGTAATACCCAATACCTGAAAAGAAACAGCATTTAGTTTGCACTTCCCAGTTTTCTTGGCTTCCACAAAAGCACTCACGTGCCCTTTGCCACTCTTACTACATCAAAGTCTATTCCTCAGAGATGCAACAGATATTTTCCGGTTCTCAGAGCTCTGACAAGACAGCAATGCCATTGGAAACCTGCATTCCAGATGCTCTTCCACGTTACTGACTAGCCTTGGAAGGTTTTGGAAAAGCTTTATTTACACATCTACTTCTGCATTTTTGTCTGACAGTTTATTAATGTAACACTGAGCCTGAAATTCACACGAGGTGATGTGCTGTACTTTGTACAATTACAGCTCTATTAGCAGCCTGGTACTTTCCTACAGTGCCTGCTCTATGAACTGATCAGCTATTTACAAAGTCACAATAACTAAAGAACCACACAGTGAATTATTTGGGTTCAAAATTAACTTCCCCCATCATTTCACACAGCAGCTTAAATTTGCTATTTCCAAAACTGTATTGAAAAAAGATGATCACTACACACTTCAAATAAAAGAATGTATTTTTAAAAAAACAAGAAAATACATTAAGTGAAGATGAAAAAATGATGTTCTATTTGTCTGCACACATTAAGTTGTGTGCCTTCTTATTTTTTCCCAAATTCTTTGTCATGGCTACAAAAAAAGTGTGGGATTTTAGGTTTACTATTCAGATAAAAAGGACAAACTGCAAGGCAACGTTGGTGCAAATTTAAGGTTGCCTAAAGACAGGAGATCCTTTCTCAGAGCACTTGGCTAGAAAAAAGATGCTTTCCACTGACATGTTTGTAACTGTGGGCATCAGGGAAGGAGATGCCAATACTTTTTCTCTAGGTTCAGTAAGGCATAGCCAACAAGGTACTGACTTCTTTTTTATCAGTCACTCAGACTGACTTCAAAAGGCTTCTATTAAATCCAACATATGTTAAATCACTTCTTCAATTCCAGACAGCACTCACCTAACGATGTCTCTCAACAGCAGAATTGGGTGTTCAGAGTCTCATCTATCCTTCACTTACTAAAATGATAATTTATTATATTCTTTGTATTTGACAGTGGCCAATGACTGCTGCACGTGAGCTAAAGCTTCACCTGCCATCTCAAACGACCAATATCAGTAGTACCTTGTAGCCAACAGTAACAACATTTACTGTAACTCACAGTTCAGCACAGTAATTGCAGCAGCAGCAGGCCAAGTAATTGTGGTAGGATGTCCCACTAGGTAGAAGGCCTGCAGGCTGTAGACAAATGGCACCCACACCAAATCTCCAAATGCCAGCATGAATCCAAAGCCATCATGGGTAATATCCATCGTAGTCAAAACGGCTTCCTAGAAACAAGGAGGAAGGAATTTAGCATTTCCCAAGCTTCCTCCACTTCACACTGTACCTGGAAATGGAACAGTTTCATGAGACTGTCATTACCTCATTCCAAAGACCATCCACCACGTAGAGAAGCTGGAAGCTGTTCACAAGGATCATGGACAGGGATGGCATACTTAGATTGTGGATCTTCATCTCAGCCAAGAGCATTGCCAAGTTTATAACAACCTAGTTTAGAAAACATCTTATTTTAAAATGTACTAGTTAAAGAAAGGGATCTTTTCTATTACACTACAGGACATTTTAAACATTGGTCAGAAATACCTTTATTAAGTTTAAAAAAATAATCCCCTATTTCCCAAGTCAGTTTGCAATTCATCCCATTTCTGAAGCTAGATAACCTCGACATATAAATACTTTAAGGGGTTTCATTTGCCACAAAACAAAGAAGCTAGAAATTTCCCTAAGTGAATAAAAATGGTCATTAAAAATCTAGCAATAAGAAACTATTTTTCAGTATTTTTCCCTCTTTATAAATACACACAATACCCTTAATATCAATTATATATATATATAAAAAATAAGTCCTCTGTGCAATATTTAAACAAATAAAATAACTAAAATTCCTGACTCACCCAGCCAATCAATCCTGGACGCAACTCACAGAAGTATTTCAGGTCAAAACTGCCAATACGAGGGTTTAATTCGTGTCCAATAAAAAAATCATAAATAAAATACCCTGCAGATAAAACACAACCTCTGTTAGCAATACTCCTCCTTTTATCTGCCACTACTCCCTCCCACAAATAAGATCCCACTTTTCCACTAACCTTCTCTCATTATAAATTTTAAAAAGCCTTTAGACTGAAAAAGACATTGAAGAGTATATACAAAATGCGAAGCAAAATCCACAGTTTATATTTTAAGATGCTCAAATATTTTATTAATTAGAAGGACTGACCACTTTAGAAATTCTCCCTGACACTTGTTCCTTCTTTATTTTCAGCCTTGTCCTGAAGCTCACATCAGTGTCTATGAACATGACCATATGGCATTAATTGATTTTACATTTCCTCCTATTTCATTGCTTTTGTCAGGGAGAAAGAATTCCTTCAGCTGTGAGAATTACACATCCATCAAAAGAGATGGACATGAAGGGAAATTCCATGACTTGACTTCAAGGTATCTGGGACTGAGTTTGCAAAAACACAAGCACTTTACAGAGCAATTACAGAATGCTACTATGCCCCTTACAGACTAGAACTGCACTTTGTAAAGAAAAAGACACTTTATGGCAATTTATGATTTCCCTTCATACCTATGCTTCACTAACAGTGTAACTAAGGAGATCTGAACACTTCATTTTAATACACTAAAGGTTCTGTCCATAAGCTCCCTTTCTTACTCACCTCATAGCAATTTTTAAAGGCAGTTTGGTATTTAATGCTAACACACGTCTCAATCTCTCTTTTGTCCTACAAACCCATCTGTACATAACTGATACTTCCTAGGTTGGCATTCTCATGACTGGATCAAAATCTCTTTTGAAAACTCCATTCAGCCAACTAGACTTAACAGCACACAGCAAAATAAAAGTTTAGGAAGACTCCTTACTTTCAAATTCTAGACCTGACTTCCCACTGCCAAAACATTTACGTTTTTCAGTTTTTCCTTCCACTCCCAGCTGTGCCAGGAAATGCCCCACTGGCAGGAGCTCCATGAACCAAACCACACAAGCGTCTTAGACAAAAAAAAGGTGAAACCAGAAAGGAACTGTCCCCTTGCCACAAAGGGGACCAGACCAGCCAAGGTATTATTGTGTGAACTATTGAAGATAATCCAACATTTTAAGGATTTTATAAGATCTGAATGAGAACAAAAATGTGCCACTTAGCTTGCAACATTTTATTGGTAGAAAGTAGAAGTCACAGCATTATGATGACCAGCCCTAGAGTCCAGCCTTTAATCTGTAAAAATGCAACTACAGCCATCAATTGGCAAGAAATTATCCAAAATGTTGTAACTCACCAGAATTTCCACCTGGTGCCAGCTCCTCCTCAGGTGCTTTCAGGGACCGAAGGTACAGATAAATGCTCAGTGCCAAAGAAAAAGCTACAGCAGACACTGCAAACTGCATGAAGTGATCATACAAATAATGAAGTTCCAATTGAAAGTACAATAAAATTCCAAGAACTGCAGCAGTCAAAATAAAAGCATAAAACCCTAAAGAATAGAGAAGACATATTAGTGAAAATAAAAAACATACGTATCATTCTAGTAGGACCTACTTAATCCAACCTTCCTGCATTTTTACTTCTTCCTTTATTTGTCCACATTCCAGTAATGTCTTAGATATCCCACGCTTGAGATTCAAACTTCTGGGGTACAGCAATATATCTAAAAGACTCCAAGCCCTGAAATTTACTGTGCTCCTCCTCAAAAGGCTGCGGTTAGAAGGGACCTCCAGAGCTCATCTGGCCCAGTGCTTCCTGATGTTCAGCTGGAACCTCCTCTATTTCTGTCCATTGCCTCCTGTCCTGTCATTTGTCATTACCTTTCCTCAAGAAGGTTTTTAAATTTGCTTTGAAAATGAGTCTTTGAAGCACCAAGAAGATGGCTTTTTTTTTAATAATTCAAGTGATGTAGCTGATTTTCTCCCTTGATCAGAATGGAGAAAGAATTGCAGCACGATGGCACGACTGAAGACAATAGTCCAAAAGCCTCAGCATGACTCACTTTTGCAGGATGTCATTCACCTTGTTTCTATTCTTTATAGCCCTATTCCAACTTCAAACGGAGCATCTCAGCAGAGTATGACAAAACTCAGCTTTTCAATAAAGTATTTGGAATCCACTACCACCAAAGAGTGTCCTTGAACTGACCAATTAATCAAATAGGTGCTCTGGAACACCTACAAGGCACCAAAGCACTTTCCTATTTAAGCCAGAAAAAGCAGAACTGCTGCTGGATGTTAAACCATTAGACCTCGATCAGAAACTTGTCTCATTCATAGGAATTGAAATCAGTTCTAGTTAAGAACTCAGAACTGTTCTTTGACAGGCAGGCTGAAGAACATCGATTAGAACATACTGCTTATCAGTCTGTAAATCACAGACATCCAAGATGATCCAGACACAAGATAAGATCTCTTCAGATCACTCCTCCTGAACAACAGCCCTTGTTACAAGAGCAACACAAACACTTCTGACAGACAACTCCCTGTTGAGCAATTATGTAAGGAATATGACAGGAGCCACCAGTCACAGCTGGATACAGCTCAGGTGCCCTGTATAGTGGAACATCCTGCTCTTGGGACACTTAGCTCCTGATGATCACTAACCATCTTTTTCCAAGAAAAGCCTCCTCCTATTTTATCAAAGATTTACAACAGAAACAGATAGACCAGAGTGTGTCTTTCATCATTTGTACTTTATGGTGCTGAGCACTGCAAACCACACCACCACAGAATCCATTTTAGAAAGGACAACTGCAACATGCTTACCATTTATCCTGTACTGCAGTTTCTTTCCATTGGAAAGGGGCAGGCCTTCTACAACCTAGAAACAAGAAAACATTGGTGTTCAACAAAGTACTTTCTGCAGGCCCTGCTGGGGAGGGAAACCAAGCACAGCTCTGCCAGAAAGACATTCAGTCAAAGCAAGCGGCTGGACACACTCAAACCTGAAGCTCATGCATTGTTCTACAAAATATACTTTGGATAGCAAAAGAAAAAGGTTAACAGTTTCAAATAAAAACACTTTCAAAAATAAATCCCTTTCTAACCAGCCTCAAGAAAGCAGAGCTGCTCCAATCCCTGTGAACATGCACAGCAGTAAAACACAACTGAATGATCTACTTAAGAGTGGCCTTTGAGAATCTGCCAGTAACCCTCAGGTCAGAGAAGTGGGAAGGAGAGCATCTGCCTGATATGCATATGGCTAGAATGGTTTATAGCTTCCTTAAGTGAAGATTACATTCCAAAACACTGGTTTATCCATAAGAAACTGAGTATCACACAGTCTGGGAATTAGTTAATTAAAATTACTCTAGAATTCTATCAAGAAAATTTTATCCACACTTTGATCTGAATGCCGTGATAATGCCTTCTGCCTTGTCTCCTGAAAGGCAATGAAATGCAAAAACTCTTAACCAACTGTGCTGTTTTAAGCTTACAGAAACCTGCAGCAGCTGTATTCCAGCTTATTACCGAACACTAATTCAATTAAGAACATATCCCACCTTCCAGCTTAACACACAAATTAGATGTCCAACTGCTGCTGAAAAGCCTACCTTTCCAATTGGCAGCAAGTAAAACACAGCTTGAAGGAGAAACCACAGAAGGAAGATACCAAACACCCTCCCATCCCAAAGACTTTCAAGTGCTGGGAGAGGAGGGAAGTTCATAAGACTCGGGTCATCTTGTTTGCACATCAACAGCAGGTACAATACAGTAGCAGGCAGGAGGAACATCAGCATGAAGGTCCCTGTAAACAGACATCATGGCATATTAGAAGATAAACACAGAAAATAAAATAAAGCCAGTTTCAATCCCACTAAAAAAGCTCAGTATTAACTTCAGTAACAAAGAAGAGGTTTTCTTTATGTACTCCTGACACAAGACAGCAGCAATCCATAGTCATGTAACAGACACAGATATTCTTCTCTACTGAAGGATCACACTCATTGCATCCCTTTAAAATTGGTCAAAAACCATATAAAGAATACTTTATTGTCAAGTTTGAAGCACCTGCTTTGAAAATGTAAACTTTGCTGATTATTCTTAAATTGAATCCAGAAATATTTCAATCTCACTGTGCAAGAGATGGCACAAGATCTTGACTGTATTTCACACGAGAACCAAGTGCAATAAAGGTTCTTTGACTGCCACCAAATCAAGTGAAACATGACCTTATTGCTCTGAGTTCTGCAACCAAGGTCCAAAATTTGGAAAAACAGTTCTTGACATGGCAGTGACCCCCCAAAATAGTACTATTTTTTAACTATTAAGACAATGAGCACACATACCAATTCTTCCCCCAAACTCCAGCTCCTTTGTTTTTGATGGCAATTTCTCTATTGGTTTTACTGCTACAAAAGTCTTTTTCTCTGAATAGATCTCTTCTTTTTTCTTGTCATCTTTCCTCGAACGCAAGCTGTACTGCTCGAGCACACGCTTGATTTCCAGGTCTGGTTTCAACTTTTGCTGTGAATTCATAAAAATCATTTACTAAAAAGATTCCCACTTTATTTTAGTCCAATATTTTATATTTCAGGGGACATTATTCACTACAAAACACCAATATACGACCTCTTCTACTTCCATGCAGTGCTTGGGTTTATGCATTATTATGCAGTGAGTGCTGAGAGCAGCCACTGGGACCACTCAGGCCACGATCACACAGCAGCAGCAGCTCCAGCACAGACCATCCATTCCCACCTTCCTCCCTTCCCTTCTGCCACAAGCCTGGCTGTTAGCTAACCATCAGGACTAAGGCAAAAACAATCATTTTCTCTGTAGCAAACTTAGCTAACCTCTGAGTTTTATGTTGCATTTATTTCTGCTGATTACTGCATTGCCCTTTTCTAGGAATTTCTGAGAGAGCTAAGCTAGGAATGTGACAAGAAACTAAGAGCAAATTCAATGTTCCTACCTCCAAGACGATGCAGGAGGTGTCATTTTTTTCTGTGCTTTCAGGCTCACCATTGTACCTTTTGGTGTTATTCTCACTCGGTTTCTGCTTCAAAGAAAAAACTCAGTTTAGCTTTCTGAAAAAAAAGCTGCATCAAGTGTGAGAATATAATGAATAATTAAGAACACCATCTATTTTTTTTTTGTCAACTGCAACTGCTCTGGTTCTCTCCACAGAAAAACAAGTGGGTTCAATACCCAAAGTATGGACAGCTTCAGCCCACAAAAAGGAGAAGAAAAATCATTTAAGAAAAGGAAAAGGTGGGTTTTTTTTCATAAATAGTGAAATTAAGAAGGAATACAGCTCCAAGTTACTTTAACTGACCATTAGCAACTGCCAAGTACAAAAGACATGTCTATTTAGTAATGCCATTAGACAAGCAGAAAAAATTTCAATGTCCTATACACGACACTGCTCTGGAGGACTGAAAATCTGTTTTTCCATTAAATATCTTCAAAGAAATAAATTCTCTCACAAAAATTCTTTCAATGAGTTTACCTTACACAACACTGGGAAGACAACTCTCATTTTGGTTCAACTAAAGTTTTGTTGAAACCACCAAAGATATTTCAACCTTTTTGTCCCAAAAGGTTAGAAGCATTAAAGTGTCACTGCTGGCTAAAAAAACTACTTAAAACAAGCATATGGTCCACAGGCAGAGGGCCACACAGCTCAAGGCAATTCACTGCAAAACAAAACCCCCAGCTACTTCAGTGCCAAAGGTTTAGTAAATTGCTACTCTATCTACTTAGTTTATATTTATCTGGTTTAGTTTAGTTGAACCTAACTAAGACCTGTCTATTTTCAGTAGATCAGTAGAATGAATTTCCAGTTCAAGGGACAGTGTCTCAGACAAGTGAGAAGCCATCTCAGGGGCACCAGAGGCAGCAGAAATGCTGTTTGTCTCTTTACAGAGAAACATCATCTCCACTACTCTTCACCTACAGACCACCAGAACCACTTTTAGCATTCCATCTTCACAAAAATGCTGAGAACAAACATAATACATTTCAGTTTAACACCAGATATTGGTAAACTTAGAAATCCCTACAGGTTAAATTTTATAATGAAACCAGTTCTGCAGTATCATCAATCAGCAAGGCCATATTTAAATAGTCTACACTTGAATTCTGCAACAATTCCCCCACAGAAGCTGCAGGTTTTCCATTACTATTGTAATGAGCTGTACACAATAACAGAACTCATTTTATTTCCAATTCTAACACCTACCTGCTCTGTACTGATCAATACATCTCAAAAGCAAGCTAACTTCCTTCACCCCATTTCACAAGTGGAAGCACGTGGCTAACAATGACTTCACTAGTAAAATATTTAAAAATACGTGTTTGTTTGGATTCTGAGAACTTCACAGTATCACCAATTTCAAATGGAACTTTATGACCTAAGTTTGCCTTTCAAGAATTTCCTCAAACTCTGCAAGCTGGGAACCCTGTTTCCAAAGGAAAAAAAACAGGCAGTGCTGAGCTACTTTTGCAGGTCATTACGTTGTGCAGGGATCACGATCTGCAGTTGGCTTCTACAATGATAAACCAAATATGCATAAAACCAACCTTTCCCAAACAGCAAAAACTTGTTGTAAAAAACCCAGCAATCCCCACACCAATTAAAAACCCAATGAATACCGGCAGAGCTAAGCTGGTTTCCTGCAGGGTTTTCTTCTTGTCCTCTCGGTGCTCCCTGCTCTGGGAAGCAGAGCGACGCCTGCCCTTCGCTGGCCGGCCCGGGGAGCGCGATCGAGACCGGCTGCTTCTCCTGGAGGGAGAGCTTGAAGAAGACTGGCTCTTCCTGTGCTTGAATGATGACTGTGACTGAAAGGAAGATGGAAAGAAACCAAACTCTTATCTGTGTTCCAAAGAACAATTTTAGAAACAGGTTTTTTTGTGATGAGGACTCTGGCACACAGTTCTATAGATTTGTCTCGTTTCTTTTCCTGATGCTGTACCAAGGCTGTTAAGAAAGAGCAACTGCAGCACACTCGTTCTGCTGACAATTCCCAAACAATCCTGTTCCAAGTCCAACTGCTGACAATTCCTGTCAAAGCTACAGAAACCAGGCTCTGGATGTAAGCTACCAAGACGTCAAGCACACCACCCTCTCAGTGCTGTGCATAAGAAAATGAACAGGGAGCTGTCTCGAAGCCCTCAGCGCCTGCTCCCATCTCCATGACTCAGCTTTGCTAATGCACTTGACATGGCAAGCTGCCATCATCTGTTTAAGGCAACACAGGTCAAGTCAACACTAAAAAAACTTGAGTCAGCTAAATCATTGATTTATATGTGGTAACTAATTTCATGAACTAATTTCATGACAAAGAAAAGCATCTTCTCAGCTTGAGTTTGCTAACCTGCAAGCTGGAAGTAACAAGTTGGAAAATCCTGAAGCAGTGAAAGCAGCTGCCTACCTCAAGGCAGAAACATTTTGGTCCCAAAGGAAAAGGCCAGTTACTGGGCATGGACACTGCCACCAAGAAGTGGAACTACAGTTCACAGAGACACACAAGCTGGCTTTGAACTGATGCAGGTTTCACAGCAGGCCACAGAAGTGAACCACAGCGAACACTGAAACAGGCTTTTCCCCTCATGCATTAAACATTTGCAACTGAAACTTCTACGCCGTTTTAAAGGCCTTTATCAGTAACAAAAAAATGCAATAATGAAGAAATGTAAGGAGGAAAGAATGTGCTTTTATGACATGAACATTTCTCAAGAGTTTCTGATTGCCACAAATACAGGAAAATATCTTATGAAGCGTCGAGGACCTAAACCAGCCCAAGCTATTTGCAGCTGGTTTAAGATGTGCTCGAAGGGCACACACTACTCATATTTACAATGATCCTTAATTACATGTTCCCATTTGTTTTTAAATTTCCTTACTTAGAGATGGAAAAATCATCAAATTAATATCAGCCCACGGATTACTACTTTTATAAAGTACATTTTTTCATGAAAAAAATCATGCTACAGAGTTCCTGAACAATCAGACTTGTTTTGCCCATAAATTACCAGGTTTTTTCAACATAAAGAAAACAGTTCTTTAAAGATGGGGTCAGCATTTTGAGCTTCTACTTGAGATATCACATAGGAAAAAGCTATTATTTAGCACCAATTCCTTGAAGACACAGTTTACAAAAACTTGTACAATGACTACCCCATGATTTGCACTTCCAGCTACGTCATTAAATCGGTATAATCTGCCATGAGAAGCGCTGACAATTAAATACAAGTGTACTCACCCTTATATCACTTTCCTTCAAGGCAAGTTCAGTTCCATCTTTGTACTTCACAGTATAAAGATGAGCAACATCATCATAGCTGGTCACTTGCACCTCATAGTAGAGGACACTTCCTGGCCAGCGGCCCATCACCACCTCACCATCAGCAAACTTCCGGCTGGGCATTTTCCAAAGAGAATCCCTAAAAAAGAAATCAATCCATATGGCAGCTAAACACGAGGGTTCATTTCCCCCTACTCCTTCTGTAGCATTTAGGCTGCAAAGGGAAAACTTTAAGCAACTGTCCACTTTAAATCGAGGAAAAGCTGTGTGATAAGAAAGCAGCAGTGATCTCTTTCCCCAATTAACAGTAGAGAGAAGACAGTGTCTTAAAATAGAGAGAAATTGAAGAGAGATGTTCTGGGAAAATGTTCAAATGTATTAACTGGCACTGAACTACGACACGCAATCTCCACCATGAGGCAAAGCACATATTTGACCAAAATTACATAATGCAGGTCATCTTATCTACAGGGAAAAGCAAATTACGTGGTGTTTAAGTGTCCTTTAACCCCCTTCTCCTGTGGTTCTACAGAAATGACAGCAGTGGCGATTTCTAAACATTAAAACATCCCCAATCCCTTCACACTTACAGCCACACTACACACTTTCTTCAACTTGTTATGCCAAACATCCAAAAGTTTTCAGAATTTAGGCTCCTGTCTGGGTTGATTATTTTCTCTTTCCACTATTTAGCACAAGGTGTGAAATGCCTTTGCAGGAGGCCATAGGAAACCAAAATACAGCAATAGAGCAATCACAGAGTAACCTGAAAAACTGAATTCTATCCCACTTTCTGCACCAGAACACAACAACACCACAACTACAACTTAAAGTTGTATTTAAATGTAAAATTCTGTAGGACTGTAAAATGCTCTGTATTATTTCACTGCCTTCTGAAAACAGATATCCACAGCAGAACATACTCTTAATCTGAACTTCTGGATCTCAGATATCACCGTAACAAGTGAGGGCACCTTAAAAGTCTAAAGTAATTTATACACTGATGGATGTACTGGCACCTTCTGTACAATGAACACGGGAACTCGGAGTGGATGGTGTGGACAGGGACAGGACAAACCAGAAAATGCCTCTGTCAAAGCATCTGAACTTGTCTGCTATAAATAAGATGTGAACCCACATGAAAAAAAGGAGAAAACAAGTATTCAACTAAATATTCAATCATTACACATTAATTGACCTGCAGCTAAAAGTTAAGGTTCTTGGGGAAAAGCACTGTTAATATTCAATCACAGACGTTCAGCACACAGTGGGGGATGGGGCTCAGTGACGTTTTCCAACCCACATTCATTGTGGCATTTTCTGAAGCTGCTGCTGGATTTTACACCTGTGTGGCTCTCCAGTGAAAAAATGAAAAACTTGGCAAAATTCCCTGATATGGATTGTACTGCCAATACTCCTAACTGCTTCAGAACAGAAGCATCTGACCATCTCCTTTGCTGTGTAATACTGAAGGAGGAAAAAAAAGCAAGTTTCATAATTTGGTTCCACTGACACTTGGCGGAAGAACTACCAGAGTCCTGGTCTGTGCTTACAGGCACACGCTGCTCCAGCCCTACTGCCTTCTAACTGGTGTTTCTTGTCACTGACTTATTGTTCCTGACTTCCCGCTCCTCCAACTCTCTCTACAGCTTCTTCCTGCTCTTCCATAAACAGCCTGAACACCGGAGCTCCAGCGAGCCCAGTCAGAGCTCTCTGCAGATGCCACAACCTGACACACGACTTCACTTCCCCTCTGCTCCTGTACTTCCTCCACTCCAGCCAACTGCTGCTTCTCCTGGCACATCCTGGGACAAAGCAGCAAAAACCAGAATCTCTGGAGGGTCCTTTTCTCAAAAGAAATATTTTTTCACAAAGTTGTTATCAAGGACATGTACACTGATTTTTATGATTTATAACAACCACTTTTAAATTCAGATATCATTTCGTAGGATAATAAAATGCAATTCCCTGCCAGATTTCAAAACCCAGCAGTTTTGTATGCAAACATAAAGGCAGCCCAAAGAAAAGGCAGCTTGATGATTTAACTATTGTGGAAGGCAGAAAGACCTTTTCCTCCTCCAACCTTGTTTTTAAAAGGAGCTGAAGTTAGTTTTAAAAGTTGAAAACAGTGGTTGAAGGACCCTAAATCAATGTTATGTAAGTCAGCCTGAGGTGGGTATCACCGATATAATTTATTATTCCAGAATAATAAATAATTTTAAGCAAGTGGAAACATTATCCTCTGACTCAAAAATGACCATCTTTTAAAATGGGAAAACCTATGTATTTTTCAATTCTTTTCCTTAAATAGTAAAGCTTAATAATAAGCTCAAACAATAAACATTAACAGGAGTAAACACAGCTTCCTACCCTATCAAAAATAACCACCTTGTTCTGCATCCCAGTGCCTCCTGCAAGGGAGGTTTGCAATCCTCATTCCTTACATCCCACTCCAGAAAGCTGCACCTTTTAAAGGCAGCCTTCATCTGTTCAGATAACAAACATGATTACTGGCATCAAGGAAAGAACAGACAGAAGTCTTACCAAAACCAAAAAAGTTTAGAGATTACATTTCTAATTTACTGCTCTTTCAAGCTCCACACGCCCCCGATAACTGTCAGGGTATCAGCTGGCATCAGCATCACATTCCCAGCAGTCCTGCACAAACTTTAGAATTCACAGGGCTTCAAAACGTGAATTTAAAGAAAATGATTTCATCTGATGAATACTGTGCTGTACAGCCACCTGACTGCAAGCACAGTCACTTAAACACGAGATGAAATTTGTGTTTTCTGAACCATTATTATTTTCCTTTAGGAACCCAGAGTCTAAGAGAATGGATCAAAAGGACTCTGTCTCCTACACCAAGCCAAGACAATTAATGCAAATCTCCCTGGAGCTTAAACGTTGGTAAAGAACAGCAGTTTCTGCTGACTCAAACAAGAATGAAACAATTAAAATGAAACATGGCTGAGAAACATATTGCCCCACACATGCATTTCTGGTCTTCCTTAATAACTCTCTCACGAGATATGTGGAAAGATATTTCACTGTGGAGAAAGTTAAGACGACTGCTCGCTTGTAGCCACAGGGAGATCACACCCCAGCAGCAGAAACTGGGTACACAGTTTTAAGAATAAATAAATAAACACTGAACAAGTTTTCCCTCTTGGAAGAGCACAGCTCATACATAGTCAGTGATTCCACTTACTAATTCAGACATCTCTGAATAGTAAGACATCTGTTAGATAATGTTCTGGATATCAGAGGGAGCCAGATGAATGCAGGAAGAAATGCAGGAAAAGAAAATATGGGCAGTCAAAGCTAACAAAACAGCCTACAGAGAAAGTTACTATTGAATTCAGCAAAGAGACTGAGCTATGCAGGCCCTTTTCAGCTCGTCACCTTCAGCACGGTGGAGAAACCTATCCCTGTCCAAGCCAAATTAGCTTCACCACTGAAGGCAAGCACAACTAAGCCTCGAGGTAAAAATAACAACCCATCAACCCTGGGGCCGGGAATCGAAGATCTTCCCTTCAGAGAGACTTCCCACCGGAAACACGGCGAGCGGAGGGGACGCGGCAGGGCCCGAGCTCGGCGGGGCGCTGTTGACAGGAAGGGCCCCACGTGCCGCCGGAGGCCCGGCCCCTCGGCCCCGCCCCGCC
>VZRZ01002767.1:439383-455105 GCA_013398175.1 Climacteris rufus | reverse complement strand
ACACCCCTGGTCACAAGGGTTTGGTGGTCATGGTGGAGGTTTTCTTGCTTTTTTCCTGCTCTTTCTACCGTGGAAGCCCTGGACAGGATTGCCAGTAACCCCTTGGGCTGGGATCTCTGTTCCCCCTGTTGCCTGAAAAGTCTAGCCCAAAAACTGAGACTAGTCAGGAGTAAGGGAATAAAAGGTGGGTATTTATTGGAAAGGCCTTCAAAAGTATATTTAGGGCAGACAAAGCCCCTCCAGGGGGATCACCCAAAATGGATGATGAGTCACGAGTTCTCCACACCTTTATAGGTTTGCTCCATTTGCATATCAGCAGAAATTCGCCACTTAAATTTTGTAATTTCCCCCTAGCTCCCATAGGTCCCCCCCCCGCTTTAGAAGCTTGGGTCTGAGCAGTCTAAGTGTCCTTAAAGGGTAAGTCCAGAGAGGCACTGTTATGTCTCTAGAGAACAGCAACTAACGAGCTACAAAGCATACACACCAGGCAATACAGAATTTGAAAAACATAAGGTTTAAAACCTAAGGCAACACCCCTTCTGCCACTGTCTTTTGATGCACTTTGGTGGGCGTTCAGAGGAGCTGTTTCCACGGAGCCTCCTGGCAGTGACTAGAACTTTCTGTAAATGATATTTTCTGATCTAATTGCTAATAAGGAATATTACAGGGAACTAGCGGAGATGACTTTGCCTTGACCGTTCTTACATTTCTGTGTTTTGGTGTACTTCTAGTAGTGTGTGTTTGTATACATTTTTGGGAACAGAACAGTAGCAATGTTTCTTTCAGGAAACGCTTGAGGGAGAAATGCCACGCTTGTCATGGAATGAGAAATGTACTGAATAAAGGTTAATTACTTTGCGATTCACAAAATAGCTGAAAGCACAGATGAATGCACCATGAAGACTAACTTTAAAGTGGAATCAGAGCTGACCTGAAATACTGCAAGAAGCAGTGAAAACGCAGTTTTCCTGGATAAAAAGCGACAAGATAGCAGGGCTGTGGTTCATGTTTCGTATTTGAAAAGCTGTGCTATCGTTTTTGTAGAGGGTAGTATCTTTGGTGTCATATTTCAGAACTTTTTGCTTAGTAATTTTAGATAAAAGATCAGTTACATCTTTATGTATTTATTAACAGCATTTTTAGACTGGAGTGTTTTAAAAATTGTGCTATTATTTTTGCACTAATAGGTTATGGTAATAAATTAGTATGCAAGAAAAGACAGTGGCCCAGCTCTGTAGAAGCTTTTGCATCTTCAGGCATCTTAGAGTGCTAGATCATTACCCCTTAAAATAATAAATAAAATATTCTGCTTATTTAATATTTGATGAGAAAAAATGTGCATGCTAGTTCTGGTGGTTGTTTTAGTCTGCTGAATACATTACTTGTATTCATCTGCCGGAAGTTGTGGAAATGGTATTTAATATTATCAGTAACACTAGATTTTTCTTTCAAAATTTTAGATTCATGAGATGCTTTCTGGTTCTTGGTGTTTCCTTGATCTTATGAATGGTTAGCATAGTAATATATTCCAAATTTAGAACTTGCAAAAGTGCAAATTTCCTCACAGACAGGAGACTGATGATGTGACACAGCATTACTACAACACTTTTTTCATTATACTTTACTCTGTCATCTTTCTGTCATTTAGAGGGAAGGTTATCTGGTCTGTAGCTGCCAAACACATTGATGTTCTTTCTTCAGCTGAGCCCTAAGTCAGTAAAACCGAAATTGTTTTAAAATTCCTGGTTAACCAAAAGTGAATATGTTCTTTTATGTGTATGCCATTAAGATAAGGTAGCTTCAGTTAATAATACTGCTTTGTGATAAGGTTTCATAGCATAACATTTTTAAAAAGCTTCCTGTTCCACCTCAATGGAAAGCACATCTCCAGGACAAAGTGGGATTTCAGTTTGTTCTCAGTTTCAATACTAACTTCTTGAACAAATATTCCTGCTGCAGTTAGTGAATTCTCCTGCCCATGTTTGTACAAGAGATCGTAAATTAATCACCAGAACTACAGTTGGGAGGGACTTTGATTGAACATCCAGTCTCCACCTTGCTTCCTCAAAGGTCAGGTTGCAGAGAAGCCTTGGCCCTTCTGGAAGAAGATCTGGTGATAGAAGTTCCACAATCTGCCTTCAGCCATCTCTGGCCTTTGCTGTTGCAGAAAGCTGTGAAAAGCTTTTCCTCTTTTTTGTGCAAGCTCTTCCTGTTCACATTTGTCTTGTCCCCAGTGGAAACTGTTCCTGTCCCTTGTGCATTGAACTCCTAATGACTTGATAGCTGTTACTTGATGGGTTCTGTCAAGACTCTTTCAGTCTCACAGCTTAGGAGAAAGGATGCTAAATAGGAAATAACTGGAATCTTAATCCAAATCTGAAACACTAGTTCATTTGTAGGCTTTTGGAGAGACGTGTAATGCTGTCATTTCAGGGAAAACCTGATTGAAGATGAAGATCTTCTGCTACATCTGGCTGAGCACAGCTAAATTAATTTCCTGGGGTGGAGAGTGTTTCAATTCTAGTCTTGAAGCTGTTTCATATGGAAGACAAAAGCTGAATTTTAAAAAACAATGCTGTAACTAAAAACTGTGGTCCATATAAGGATTAGACTGAGACAACTTTCATGGAGTAAAAAACCTTAAACCAGCTTCTGGTATTCTGTAGGTTTACGGTTGAGTTAGCAAATTTCTAATGTCAGAATGACTGTGATTCTAAATTGAATAATATCTTAAAATTGTATGCTTTTTGCCATCTGCTGTCAGGTGTAATGAACTAGTTCATGAAACTAAAACTGATTCTAGGAACAGTAGAATTGTTAAAATTTCTGCACTTGTGATATTTCTTTTAAAAAGGATTTTAAGAGGTAGGGTGAGAAAAAAGGTCAGTGAGCACTATTAGCATACAGTTGGAGTAAATATGGGTGAATTCTTTGTTCAGCTGTGGTACAGACGTTAGACTGCCTTTACTTTCTTGGATGTCATGCAGTTGTAATTTATTTTAAGGCTTTATTCAACAGGGCATTTATTTTTTTCTTTAGGCTGTTACAGACTGAAGTACCATATGGCAGATGGGTCACAAAGCAATAAAAGAATCGAGAAAATAAATATATGTTATGTTATTGGAGCTTGAGACAACACTGTAATTTTTTTCTCCCCTTACATTTTAATTTTTTTTTTCTCCAAACTGCAAAATGCAGGAAATCTGTAGACAACTCTGCCTTACAAAGTAGGACAGAAATTGTTAATTACCTGGCAGAGCAGCCTGGAATGCTGTCATACACAGCATGGACAAGAAATGCAGTGTACATGTGTGAACCAAGACAACCAGAAACTGCATTGATCATGGAAACTCAGTTCAACACAGAGTCATTTAAATAGTTTGGCCTTTAATATATGGATTAATTATTCATAACTTCAATAATCAGTTTAAACTGCATTGATTGCAATTTCTAAAACATCACAACTAAACAGGGATATGAAATTGAACAATACATTGTCCCATTTTCTTTATTTTTCCTTATCAAGATCCTAGACATTGTGTAAATGAAATGTTGAATTACATGCAGGAGTTCATTGCAGAGATGAAATGGCTAAAGGAATGTATTGGTTGCCTATATATATATTTTTTTTTTTCAGCTATGGATACTTTGAACATGGCCATTTTAGTAGTGTATACCTGAAGTCTGTGAAGATGCAGGATTTATTTTATTTATACATGGTATATATGTTTATGAAATTTACTTTTACTACTTGTAAAAGATTTCAGTGCACTGAGCACACCAGTTCTATTATTTTTTATAAAAATTGACCTGTTGATGGAGACATTTTAATTCAAAGAAGACTGATTTATTTAAAAAAAATTGAAGTAGCAGTGTAAGATACATGGAGGTGCTTATTCAGTTTGCCAGGGCAGTTATTTTATTAAGGTTTAACTTTGCACAGAATATATTAAGTGATTTACTACACATTAAACCATTTTTTTGTAATTACAATTAGTTATAAAAATTTTAGAAGACACTATAACTCCAAATACAGATCTGAACTCAGATACACTCTGAACCAAAAAATGCCTTTCTAAGTCACTAATTTGAAAGTTGCAAAGGTTTTTGTAGTGACAGTGGAAAATTTTTTATCGAGGATGAAATATTAAATAAAACATTCCTAAGGATGAAACTCTTGATGCATTTGATAATGTACAAAGGACAGTCTTGCCCTTTTTTTGTTGTTGTTATGGCTTTGTGTTTTCAAGGTTTTCTTGCAGGGAGGAAAGGTTTAATACAATGCATCTTTTAGGGATGTCCAAGTTCTCCAGGTGCAGCCAATGAGAGTAGTGTTTCTGCAGAGATTTGAGGCTGTTTTAGGTATGTTTTAGTGTAATGTTTTTAGGTGTCAGTCATTTTACATGTTATTAAAACTTTTTTCAATTAATCTGATTTTATATGAAGGAACATGGTGTCCTGTAAAGTCTTTAGGATTATTTGAAGTTACGGTCCCAAACTTCAGCAGTCTCCTGATTTGCTTGTCAGTTCCTGATGTTCCTGTCCATAATTACACAAGATAACCTACAAAACCAGATAACTTCTCCCTGTGTAGCTACATGTTTGCATTACGTGCACAGTAATATTAATGTGTCTTTCATTTAATTTCCAGATATAAAATGGTGAGAGCTTGTTGGTTCTAAGAATATATTGAGTTAGGTTTAGTGGACTCAGCTATAATATTGTGCTCACAGTTGACATTTCTGATTAGATTTTTTTTCCTCTGGTTGCTGAAATAATCAGGTACATAGTTATTACCACAAAGGAGCAAAAAGTGCTTAAATTACTTGCACAAATAACAAATGGAAACTCTCTGGAGATTGTAGCTGTACTGTAGAAAAATTAAGATTTTGATTAGGCATGCTTTGAACAGAAAATACCCAAATGTGCATTTGTAATGTAGCGTTTTGTGCATCATGAAATGCTCAAGGGCTGGAGCTCTTTGTTTTTCTCTGGGCTGTGTATTTAGGCAATGCAACCCCCTGTGTTCTTTGTGCTGAGGTGTGTGTGTGTCCTGGAATCACAGAATCCCAGAGTGGGCTGGGATGGGAGTGACCTTCTAGATCCTGCAGGTCCAAGCCCTGCCCTGGGCAGGGACACTTCCACTAGGCCAGGGTGGTCAGGGCCCATCCAGCCTGGCCTTGAACATTTCAGAGATGGGGATTCCCTGGATAAATGTGCTGCTGTTTTTCTGTCTTGGACTTTGTACCTCTGGAATTATGTTGACTTGGGATGGAGCACTGAATTGATCTTTTGTAAAATGTCTGTTTCTTTGGCTATTCAAATATGATTTTTGACAGCAACTTTGAGTTCTTTTATTTATATATTATTTCTTGTTTGTTTTGGTTCAGTGACTTACACTGCTGTCCTTTTCTGTACTGTGATAGTTGTCTCTGGGCCATAACTTTGAAGGAATTTCCTTTCAATGGGCATTTTAATTTATTTTTTCTCTATTTTGTTGTCCCTTTGACAGTTTGTGTTAATTTTTTGAGAGAGGACTAATTGGGAGTTATACAGATGTTCAGTTATATTACAGTCACTACAATTTTTGGAAGCAGTGTCTATTGGCTGTGAGCTTGCTTAACAAAACTATTAAAAAATTTCCAGATTTTCAGTTTCCAGATCCTGCTTTGGTCTCAACGTTGTATTATGTCTTTTAATCCTTTAAGATGCCCATTGGCTTTGTCGTGTATAATAATATGATACCTCTCCAGACAGTGGGAGACAGGTGTAATGCTTCAAAATTAATATTTCGGGCAGTTCATTGAGCCTGATTTCTTTTCTGCTGAGCTGCTTTGTTTTTCTGAGACTGCACATGAACGTCCTTGAGGATTGCACGGTACTGCCTGGTTTGGCCTGTGCAGTGTCACGTGCCACATCCCAGTTCAGCCAACTTAAACAGGTTTGGGTCTCATTTTACTCCCAGATTTTAGGGTTTTGTAGATGTGAAAGGTCAAGCAAACACCAGGCTTGGTTGTGGAAAAGCTCACCAAGCTGTTGCTTTGAAGACAAGTACTTTTTAAACAGCATGGCAGCATGAGAACATTAATTTGATCAGTGATGTAATTAGATATATTTTCACTAGCCTGCTTAGTTGGTAGCTGGTATTAACTGATTATTCCTTTAATAATACTCCAGGTATTGTTTCCATTGCCTGAATTTTAAATGCCCTTGCATTGAAGGACTAAGGGAATGGGTCAGAGAGCTTATGAATGTGCATCTCGGCAGAAGAGAACAGGGCTCTTCAATTCTCTCGTGCCTTTGTCGAAGTTCACTGGCAAACACAAAGCTATTTTACAAAGTCCAAGGTTCTGTGAGGCTGAATGTCTGATTTTGAAGTCATCTTGGTATCAAGGGGAGTACCTCTAACACAGTCATTCTGCTTTCCTGTAAATAACCTCTCAGACTTCTGAGGATGCAGTGAATGAGTAAAAAGTGAGGAATGTTTGAGGTGCATCAAAAACCAGACTGATTATCTCTTCCCTACTAAAGGAAACCAACCTTTTGCATTAACACATTAGGTTTTAATTTATTCCAAAAGATAAGCATGATACACACTTAATATTGCAGAATATACAGAATACCTATAAATATACTCTGGAATAAGTGTATAAACTCCTCAGAGAGGGCTTCAGAAGCTTTTTCAGCAAAATGATTTTGATTTGCTAGATGGGTGTAGTTGGATGTCAAGTAGTCAGATGCTGTTTCAGTGGTTATATCTATTTTTCAGAGTAGTGACAGCTTATTTTAGCAGGATACTTTATATCACCAATGGCAATGCAGGATGTATCTTGAAAGTAATTTCAAGTAAATAAATCTAGTAAGAAAATGTTGTCTTATTTTCCTTGTGTACTTCTTTACACCATAAAAGAAGTATTTCTTTTATACTTTTTTATCATATAGTCTATCAAATGCCTGTTGTGTTAAAAAACTGTAGTGTAAGTGCTAAACTTTCCTGCCATATTTCAAAAAGAGGATTTAATTATTTTGTTTTCTTCTTGTGTATTTCTTGTAGTCCATGTTTTGCCCCATTTTTTAAACAATCAAAACACCCTTGTTCCGTTCCAATGCTTGATGCATGGAGTTGATTTAAACATATAAAGTTCCTATATAAAAAATATAAATAATATGAAAAAACCCTTCCTATTCTGACCCTTTTCAAGCTTTTCTAATGAGTGAAATTGTACCTTTGATATTATAGTCTTAACTCTTCAAACAAATCAAATTAGTTGTATTTTTTTTAATCCTGCCTAATAAGTTCTAAGCAATGTGTTGCTTTGACTTTACCCGTTTTCAGGGCTATTTTAGGCAATGTTTTCATTCTTGCACTTGGTCAGTTATTATTCTGTATGAATTTTTTTTTCCGCTCCTTGTCTTGTTTATCTGTTTACCTGTGATCCAGTATTTCCTGTATGCTTGTGGTATTCCTTGTAAGGAATATTGAAGAATGATCCTTCACCCACTCTCTGGTGTCTGAAAACAGAGATTATACACACGTAACAGGGCTTTCTTTGGCCAAATTATAAAAAGCAACTACACTAACAGGGATGTAGCTTCTGTTAGTAAATAAAGGACCCACTGTTAAAAACTTAGTTTTGTGGGTTAATAAATGCAGCCCCCCTGTGCCTGTGACTTACCAAGGATCACAGACACTTTTCAGCATAATTTTCCAAAATGTTGCTTAATTCTCAGTTGTGTTTTATATCCTATAGAAATTGCTCTGCTGACATTTAAAGCTGTCTCCCAATATACTGCTGTTTATCTCAGTGACCTTCTAGTTCCTCATGTTCTGGTCTGAGAGCTAAGGTAGTGTCATTTGTTTTGGTGACTCTTAGACATTTGAAATCACAGGAGTAGTTAGTTGGAATGGAATTGTCCAAATGAAATTTGTGCAAAACATGAAGGTTAACACTTCTCTGCTTGTGAAAACGATCAAGTTTCATGTCTCATCAGAAATATAATGCTTTCAGCAATGTATTTAAATACTAGGATGTAAAGTCAGTGCCTTGTCCCAAAGTAAGAGTGCTGCCTTCTGAAAGATGACTGTTAGTGACTTTTATATATTCTCTTTTTCCACAACTCAAATGCAGTTCTAAAATCTTCCTGTAACTTGACCTCCTTTACATTTTGTTTTCTACTTAATAAAAATATAAACTGTGAATAGTTCCTTTTGTTTTTGGAACTGGTAAGGGTGCAGTACAATGTAAGTGACACATTTATTATGGTTCACCACCTATATTTAACTCAGATTTGATGATGTTCCTGACAAGATGCTTGCATTTAGACCAAGTCAGCAGTTCTCCATGATGACACATGGGCTGAAACAGGAGAACAAATCATCTGAAAAGGACAGAAAATATGGCAATATGTTAGGAAAGAGAATTTAAAGTAAATATTGAGAACAATAATTATTTTTAATTTTAATCTGTCAGTTTGACATCCATGAAGTGCTGAACGCTTCATTTTTTTGGGTTACACAGGTGTAGTGAGTGGAATGAGCAATAGTCTTGAAGACCCAGAAAGATTTAGTTCTTTACAGTCTTTACAAGTACAAGAATATATTGTTAACTTTCTACAGGCTGTATTTTATTTATTAATCTTTCTGAGTTCCTATTACGATCCTGAATCAGGTCTTTTGTGTTTTTCTGGTTATTTCCAGTATACACTTTATTGTTAGCAAGTACACTAGACTCTACCAAGAATCGTTTAAAATTTTGATATGAAATGAAGTCATAAATATGAAGAAATCAGGAGAGAAGTGAGTTCATGTAAGAGTGCTACTGAGTGACTGAATGCAGGTTTTTGTGAGGCCATTTTAAAAGAGGAGAAAATTATCTGTTTGAGGTTTAGTAAGAAGAAAATTAAATTAAAAGTATGTTTTTATAGACAATTCCAGTGGTGTGGGATGACCTTGGCTTCCTCCTACCAACAGAATGGGGAGAGAAAAAGGTCTAAAAGCTCATGGATGGTGATAAGGATGGAAAGAGGCAAAACTCAGGACTGTGCATTGCCAGAGAGCGGAATAATTTTGGGGAATCTCTTGTTGTAAAGCAGTGAAGGGACCATGGTTGGTGTTTGATTGTGTGTGTAAAGTGTCCCCCTGTGTTGGTGGTATGAAGATGTTCCTTTGATTTTGGTCCAGTCCAGTGAGCAGAGACACCTTCCACTAAAATGAGTTCCTCAGAGCTCCATCCAACCTGGCCTTGGACACTTCCATGGATGGGGCATTCACAACTTCTCTGGGAAACCTGTGCCAGGGCCTCACCACCCTCACAGGGAAGAATTTCTTTCTGTATCTAATCTAAACCTACTCCCTTTCAGTTCACAGGCATTCCCCCTTGTCCTGTCCCCCCATGCCCACACCAAAAGTCCCTCTCCAGCTTTCCTGTAGCCCCTTCAGGCACTGGAAGGGGCTCTAAGTTTTCTTCAGAGCCTTCTCCAGGCTGAACATCCTCAGCTCTCCCAGTTTCCCAGCCCTCAGAGCATCTTTGTGTCCTCCTCTGTTCTTGCTCCAGCAGCTCCACATCCTTCTGATGCTGGGAGCCCCAGGGGTGGATGCAGCACTGCAGGTGGGACCTCCCCAGAGCAGAGCAGGGCAGGGCAGGGCAGAGGGGCACAATCCCCTGGGAAATGTCCCTGGACTGCGGGGGGGATCCCTCCTCCAGCCTGGCCACCTCTCCTGCCCTTCTCCTCCTCCTGCACCCCTTGGGACCTGGAAATAACGTCCACCCAAAGCTGAGATGCTCCTTTTTGCCCTCCTTGTTGCCTATTTCCTTGTCAGATCTTCCTGAGACAGTCCCTAAGGCTATCAGGTTGTGGATAAAGTAGCAGTGGATGAAGGGATCCTTTGTGAGGTGGTGCAGAAAAAGACACCTGAGAGCTCTGCCGAGTGTGTGTGTAATTAAAACATGAAAATGTCGCTGTACAAAACACTTATTACACCATCCATCATGATTATTCAAAGGAACTGCTGTTTTAAGAGCAAATTTTAGTTTGTTTAGCTGTGAATTTAATGAGTAATTTGCTGTTAAAATACTCAGAAAATTTGAAGTGAGAACATTTGCAGCCCATATTTTGAATATTGGGCTTTTTTACAAGGAAGAAATTTTTATCTTTCAAAGATGATGATTTTTAGGTATCATGCAGGAAATCAAACTCCAGTCCTTTCTCCTGTTCCTCGTGCTCTCCTCCATGTGGTGCTGTGTATCTGCAGCAGCACAAAGCTGAATTTCTGAGCAGTTTTTCTATACATTAAAACATTTAACACCAACTTCTTAGCTTGATTGAAGTAAACATTGCACATCTATGGATAAATCAGCAACGTGCAACTTCACATGCAGGAATTGTCTGTCACATCTCTAAATGTTTTGACTGCTATAACCACTTAAAAGCACAGGCAGATTAGTGGGTTCCATTAATAATGACTTAAAATCTATTAGGTTAATCCTGAATTTATTACCTGTCACGTAGTTCCAGGCTTAGAGTTGAGTGCAGGACAGGTACTCCAGAAGTGAGGAATGCTCACTGTGTTGTGGGATGAAAGGAAGGCTTTTAGACAAGTCTGCAGATATTTGAGCTTTGAAGTCAGTACCATACTGTCCCAGACCATTCTCTTTAGCATAATGATAAACTGCAGAACATAATTTTACAATTTTTATTAACATAACTTAAGGTTTTTAATTATTTTCTCTGCACTACAATGATGGGCATTTCAGTGAATGCACAGTGATCTTTTTTAAGGTGGCACTTTGCTGCAAATCAGCAGAGATTTGAAGCAAAATGAATTAATAGATCAACCATATCGGGTAACACTGAATTTCATAAAAACATAGAATGCAGGCAGCCTGTTCCAGTGTCTTGCCACCCTCACAGTAAAGAATTTCCTCCTAATGTGTAATCTACACCTGCTCTCAGTTTGAAGCCATTCCCCCTTGTCCTGTCACTAGATGCTGTCATAAATAGACTTGCTCCGTCTTTCCTGGAGGCTCCCTTCAGGTACTGGAAGGCTGCAATTAGGTCACCCTGAGGCCTTCTCTTCTCCAGGCTAAAAAATTTGATGTGGAAATTAATGTGGTAGGAGTGAACCAAATTCCTCTTGCTGTACCCCCAGTACCTCTGTGAAGGGCTGTGATGGTTCAGTTGCCAAGTGCTGTTTGTCACCTCCTGCTTTCAGCCATCTCTGTGCCTGTGCACCGATTGATAGATGGCAAACATGATGCCAGCACTTTCTGAGAATTCCAGAACTGGGACACAGTGTACTGCTCAGCCTGATGTCTCTGTTGGACACTTTGATAGAAATTGTACTACAGAATTAGTGGACACATGAGTGTGTCCAGTAGACTGGGGACCAGGCTTTTATTTGGCTTTTGAAGTCAGTGCTTCACAGTCCATATGCTTGACATGCTGCAGTTCTTTGAAGATGAGAAGAAACACTGGAAGGAGGGAGAGATGGTGAAAGTTTTTCTGGATTCAGAGAAACCTTGAAGAGGATCAGAGAAGACAGGATCAGTGAGGGTTACTGAATACGTAGAATTCAGGTTTGTTTTGTGTGGAAAAAGACATTCACACCTATTTCTCCTATCAATTTCAAGGAATCTCATATTATTTGTGACTGGGAGAGTGGGTTGAGATGTATTTTGTGTTCTTGCACTGTTCTTTAGATACCGTTTTGGTTGCTGTCTGTGGCCATTCTTAAAAGTGTAAACTCAGAATTTTCCTCTGCAGACTGTACCATCAGTTGATTTTTATCTTAGTTAGGATAAAGACTCTTTATTTGTAGATTATAGTAGTGAATCTCAGTAAATGTAGGTGAGCAAGTGTCCAGCCATGGAAAACTTTGGACGTGTTGTGTGATAGTCTTGTTTAACTGAAAGAAAATACAGTAAATGAGCATTAAAAACGTGCTGCCTTAAATGTTTTTGAAGAAGATGCATCCTAGCAAATACTAAGAGATAGCTGTGAGCTGGATCTTCTTATGCAAAAAAATCTGAAGTCAAAAACATCTGTTCTTTACATTATTGTGCTGCTTTGTAACTTTTTAGGGTATAGTTTTGTATTAGAACTGTTAGTGCAAGCCAGGATTTATTTTTGGTTTATATTTGTATGTTCATGCATTGATTTTTGCATCAAGGATTTCAGAGAAGCACTCAAAATGTGAGAGGACAGATAACACAATGTTATAATTTTAAGAGAATCAGTGAAAACATGCAGGCACTTACAGGACATTTGTATGTTTAAGTTTCTATTGTAATTTCCATTATACAGAAAATGCCTAACCTCCCTAATTGTTCTCTCTCCAGTTACCAAACTGAAGCTGTACATTGTGCTGGCCTTTCTTTATCTTTTCTAACTAGCCTATGAAAAAGTAAAATAATTGAATTAGAAGCAGGAGAAAGGGACAGCAAGGCCTGAAACATCTGAGTAATGTGGGCAGTGGGTGAGTAGTGTATAATGACTTGCCATATATTTGCTCTGTAGAACAACATTTTTCCTTGACATCATTCATAAAGCTGTCATCCCCACACCACAATAGAAAGATACTTCCCTCTACACGTTTTACAATATCTTGTAAGTTTGTTTGACAGGGCACATGACAGGTCTATCAAAACTGGGAGTCTCCTGTGACAAAATTCAAGACAACTGGCAATCCTGTAAATGGAAAAGGTGGAATTTATATATGTCAAAAGCAACCCCATTTTTATTTAAATTTCTAAGAGTTGCCTTATCATTTTTCCTTCTCATTTTTCTATCTATAGAATTTGAAATACTGAATGAGAAACACACTGAAAAGCTGTCTAGCTGTAAAATGCTTTTACATAATCTTACATGAACACTTGCTTGTCCTACCTTTGGATCTCTTTATTTATGTCATTTAGTTGGAAATAATTAATCTAGAGAAAAATTAAGAAATAAACTTTTAAAAAAGTGGTTTTTTGTATATTTCTTTTAACACATCAGAGCTCAGTGAAGCCCTCTTCAGAGGGCTGAAGTCTGACCTGCTGCCAGCTGAGAAAAGCTTGAGAGTTCTACTTCAACATGGGCTTTAGTGAAGCACATGGAAAAGTTGCAGAGAAGCACAAAGTAGTCATGGACATGGATTCCATCAGTCAAGCACAAAAGCAGCATTTCAGTGTCTGAGGGCATGAGTTTTTATATTTATTTTTATTTATTAATTTGGGATATACTTAGAGTGGTGCAGGCTGTTGACCACAGCACTTTTGAAAGTGGTGAAGTTGATGATAATCCTTAAAAATGCACAGTCACTCACCTGTGTTACACAGCCCAAGCCAGAGGTGCTCAGGTCAGAGAGCTGTGGGCTGTGCTTTCTCCAAGGGTTTCCCTGGGTGGCAGAGAAAGTGGGGAGAAGATCCCTGTTTGCTGTGTCCTGCTTACTCCTGTGAGTTCTGAACCTTCTGGAGAGGGAGAGATTTTTTTCCATTTGGGGAAGCAGATCAGAAGGCTCATGAGGGAAAGTTTTGCAAGTGAGGACTGAGAAAGGGTTAAAAAGGAATGGTAGAAAGGATGGAAGCTCTATCATGAGGATATTAGACCTCAGCAGCCAGGGACACTCATGGAAATAGCAGGAATTGAATCATCATCTCTCTGGTGACAAAATGGACTTACATTAGAAAGCAATGTGGAAAAAGCAGCAGATTTTTAAAAGTGAACCAGGGAGTGCTAAGGATAGGATGTCTATGCTGCCAATACTTTTGAAGAGGGATGGGGCATTTTATTTTTTTTATTTTGTCTCTAATCTGATATTATGGATTTGATTGTCAAGTAGTGGATAGAGTGCACCTTCCAGTTCAGTCTCACAGTTGTTTCTTTTGGAAGGGATGTCTGGAGATGGTCTGGTCTGACACACCTGGTCAAAGCATGGTCAGCTACAGCAGGTTTTGCATGGCCATGTCCACTCAGATGTTGAATATCTCCAAGAATGGACACTTTATAAGCCCTTTGGGCAACCTGTTCTAGCATTTGTTAGTGCTGACAATAATAAAGTTTCTTTATGATTAAAAGGATTTTCTGTATTTCATTTGTACCCATTGCCCCTCATCTTCCCACTGGGATCCAGTGGCTCCACCTTCTTTAGCCCCACACATTGGATGTTTACATGCATGGGTGTGATCTCCCTGAGCCTTCTCTTATCCAGGTAGAACATTCCAGTCTCTCTTCATGTGATGGGTGCTCAAATTCCTCAGTCTCTGTGTGCCCCTGGACAGATTTGCTCCAGTGTGTCCATGTCTCTCCTGTACTGGGAAGCTCAGCAGGGCTGAGCACAGGGGAAGGATCACCCTTGACCTGCTCTGAATGCAGCCCTCATAATTCAGCCTGAAATGGTCAAGTTTTGTGCACCTGGAGCACTCCACAATGTGAACAAAGACAATAAATTAGCATGAGGAGGAGACTGACCACAAAAGCATCTTCCTGATCCAGAAAAACCAAGTCCTGAAAATGTCCCCATAAAGTCCAATGGTGGATTATCACCAAGGTGAACTGACAAACTATGTGTAAGAATATAGTGGGCAGGGGAAACTTATTTACAAAGCTTTAAAAATTCTGTTCTATTTTCTATTTATTTATTTTATAAATGGTACCAGTTCTCAGAAAATTATAACTTTTAATGGATGGAAAGAGAGGATTTTAGGAGAGACAAGTCCAGATGATTCTATTTTAAAGTTTTGGCTGACTTCAGGTCCCATCATAATGTTGTGGTTCATATTATCCTGTGGTATTTTAAACTTGGGAATTTTTTTAACATTTTGTGCCTAATGCAGTTACCTAGGCACAAGTGTATGATCAAATATTTGAAATATTACATGCAAGTCTAATACATTTCATTTTTCAGAACTCACTAGGGCTTCTTGTCTGCTTTGGAAAAGTTCATTTCCTTTTTTAAGTCCATTTAGCTTCTTTTTTTTCTCTGATGTGGGTTGAATGCGGGTAGGTTGCTTTAGGCAAACAGTTACAAATTAACCCTCAAGCAGAGACCTTAGGAGTAATTTAGACTTTTCCTATAACAAAGCTGTGACTTTTATATATTTAAAATTCTTTCTTATGTGTCTTTATTTCAATAGGAAAAAGTTATCCTGC
The DNA here is from genome assembly GCA_013398175.1 of Climacteris rufus. NCBI lineage: Eukaryota > Metazoa > Chordata > Aves > Passeriformes > Climacteridae > Climacteris > Climacteris rufus. The sequence continues at coordinate 439,973 of VZRZ01002767.1, read as the reverse complement.
TACCTGGTAAAAATAGATCTTAAGTTGCCAAACAGATTGTTTACCATTTGGTGTGATAAAATTAAAATGTTAGAGATGGACAAGAACAACTTGATTCTTTATAATGTTATTATTTTTTTAAAGCAGGGTGTGACACTTGTCATCTAGAAGTAGGAATATGGAGTCAAGTTTTGATGCTTCATTATTGCTTGACTTCGAAAGCAACTTTTGGCCACTGATTTTCTTCTATTAAAGAGGGTGTAATACAAAGTTGTTGCCAAACATCTCTTGACTTTTAATTTTTCAGTTCCTAACTGTGTTCAGTAGAAAGCAATGTCTGATAGGACACAGGTATGTCATAATCACTGCTCATAATTTCTCCTGCTCATCGACTGAAAGGAATGAGTCTGTGAAGGGGGAGGGAACTTATTGTTTAACAAATAAGAAATTGAATCATCACCTGATTTTAATAATTTAGCTTAAAAAAAGGTGGAGTGGGCATAGAAGGAATTCTGGATGGCTGAAATAATGTTTTGATACTTGATAAACAAGCTCATTATACTTTCTAAGCAAATCTCATGTTATTACCCCTGTCAAAAAAAAAAAAAAAA
>VZRZ01002767.1:397786-429751 GCA_013398175.1 Climacteris rufus | reverse complement strand
ATATATATATATTTTTTTTTTTTTTCCCCCAAAGGAAAGTATATTTGAAGATTACACACTGAGAATAGTTTTTTTTTTCAAATTTCAAGCCCTAATCAAATGAGAAATTATACTCATTAATAAGAATTGTGTTCTAGCAGCCATCCAGAAGCTAAAATGATGTAAATTTAATTAAAATTATATAGATATTAATTAAAGATTATATTCTGAATTTGTATATTTTTGACTCTGGTCTTCATGCTGATTTTTTTTCTTAGTTTTTAGTTTTTAAGTGTTAGGTATCAAGGAGGAGTTTGCAGTGGTACAGTCTGGTATCTCTTTACTGTTATTGCAGTCAGCATCTGCAGTTTCTCAGGAGCAAACTGCCTGTAGCACTGACATTTCATCTTGTATTAAATGCTGAGTGTCATTTTTACTGTACTAAGGGAATTTAGAAAAGACCTGAAAACACAGTGTATGTGAGCCTTTCTCACAAAGTATGATTTGTTAATTTAATTATGGAAAACACTGATAAATATTTCAAAAATTATGCTTCACTTTGGAAAAAATGTGAGGACAAAATCTTGCCTTGGTATGTGAAACACAAAAAGCAGTATGTGTGGTGATGGGATACTGCAAGAGAAAACATGGTAATAACAACAGAATCTTCTGGTTCTTCCTGTAGCAAGATACATACATGGATAAGCTCAGTTATTGCTAGGAAAATTCTTTAAAAAAAAAGAAGCAAACTATAAAGAAATAAATCAACCAAGAAAAATAGGGATGTAGGAATTCAACCCAGGAGCTTCTGACCTGAACTGTTTCCAAGTTTGTAAATTTTACAAAACCCCAAAATTTAGATGTGTAAAAGTAATTTTCAGCAGGAAGGAGGAAAGTGTATGAACATTTTATTGGTTGGTTAGTCACAATATACCACTATAAATTTGAGTTTCCTCAGTGCTAATTCATGCACTGTGTGTATTGTTCTCATTGTTGGTCGTATCTTTGATGATTATTTCTAATGTTGCTGTTCAACATTTTTAAGAGTTTTTTTAAAGCTTGCTTTTCTTTTTTTTTTTTTAAAGAAAATGACTTTTTAAATGCTTTTCAGATCTTGAAAGAGTTTTTCTTAAAGAAAGGTCTAATTATGAGTGTTGCTAATACTAAATTAAGGTAATGTTTTGTGTTCTTCAATGGAATTTTTGTTTTTCTTTACATAGATCTTATAATGATTACATCTCTGCAGGTGGATCCTTATAGCCTTGATTTATAGTTCCTTAACATACTCTTGGTCTAATACAACTTTTTGAGCTAAAATAGTGTAATTTGCTACATAGAACTTTTTGGGGAAAAGTTCCTTTAGTTTGGTAGTCATTCAACCATCATTACTTGAGAACAAACATAGAGAAGGGACTGAGCACCACAATTCAGTGCCCAGCACAAGAAATGCCCTTCCCACTGCTCTTTCCCCATTTATTTCTCTGTTTCTTGTGTCATTGGCTGTTCTGGAGAGTTCTGTTCTCAGTCAGGAATGTCCCAGCTTCTGCACATGTAGCAATAATCTGTAGAATCAGATGGAAATTCTCTTTAGATTTTCCTCTCCTCTTCTACTTCTCTCTACTGTAGCAGTAGTTCAGTAGAAATACATGGTCTGAGTTGTGGATTGTAACTGAACTGGCAAATAAAAATCAGGATTAAAGGTGTTGCTGTTCAGAGTCACCAAGGAGGGGTTGCCAGATGGGGTTGTCAGTGAGTGAGGAACCTTTAATGCCCAGTGGTTTGCTTCTCTTTAGTGGCATTGTGTTACTCAAACAGCAGTGCTTTTCTAACTTTACTTTTAATTTAATTATGAGAGTGAAATGGTAAAAAATAGTAAAAAAATTATCAAGCCAAAGCCATCTTAGTAAATATTTACTTTTGAGTTTCCAGAATGGAGCTCTGCTTAAAACAAGAATCCCCTCAAATCCACAGGTTTTCTGAATTTCAGATGTGTTCAGTTACCAATAGGCTTCTTTTCCTGCCTGCTCTGAGAGTCTAGGGTACTCCATCCATCCTTCCTTTTTTTTTTTTATGGATCATATACAGGCAAAATGATGTTCATAGTGACACCCTGCCATCTCATTTTCAGTCTGCAGTGATGCAATTTGGAGATATCTGATAAATGCTGTTGGTATTTGTAAGGATGAGGAGAATCTGCAGCTCAGCCTGTGATTTGTGTAGGTTTGGCAAGGAGTGAGGACACAACATTATTTAAGCCAGGAGCTGTAGCATTGAGGCTGTTCTTGTCTGCAGGTGCTGTGGGAGAGAGTTCTAAATTATTTTAAATTTGTATTTATGGAAGTGTTGGATTTCTTTTTTTTCTGTCATAGAGATAGAAAATCAATCTTTCATGGTTTATGTGGAGTCCTTTCCAAGGTACATGTGCACAGGGAGTTCTAAAGGAGATTGAATTTGTTGTTGGTTTGATTTTTTTTTTAATTATTTTGTTGTTTGTTTGTTTTTTGAATTCTGTTCATATTACATAAATCCTAAGCAATAAAACTTTCTCTAATTACCTGAAGGCTGCTGAAAAAAAATTACTTCTTTCAGTCATGCCCTCCACACACATTAATTTATAGTCCTGATGTAAAGTCTGCCTGATGTTTTTTCTTTGTGACTGTGTGAACATTCACAGACTCCTGCAAACTGTCATGGCCAGAGAAAGAATATAGGTGTGGGTGCTCTGCAGTTCTCAGGGATATTCAGGGGCTCTTGTCTCCTCAATATTAAATGTCCCCAGGTAGATCTTACATTTTGGGTGAGAAGGCATGTCCTCCTGCTGTCCAGATTAATAGAAGATCATTGTTTTTTTTGCTTTTTTTTTTTTTTTTTTCCTTGTTCTCTCCAGTGAGGTTTGGGGGAGACACAGCATCATCATCAGGATTTCTTTCACAAATTGCTTCACTACAGCAGGGACCGAGATTGTGATGTGCCCTTAAACTCTCCTGCTCATCAGTGGCACATAATGGTTGTATTTTTTAGCCTTTTTCCTGGAGGTTTTTCACTTGGTATAGGATGTTAAGGGTTTTGAATCTGGAATAGTGATGCTCTGTGACCTTTCAGACTAACATCTATTCTGTGTTTACCTGTAATGACATGGGGCTGGGCTTAATAAAACCACTTTGTGCCATGGTCCTGTGTAGAATGAACCATGGATCCATGGCACAGTAGCTTTTCCCAGCAGGATGCTCTGAGTATTACAGCAGTGATACAGAAGATGCATAGAGTGTTCACAATGTCCTAATTGAAATTGAAGTCCATTCTCACATTACAATGTCAGTAGTGTCAGATCCCTGTACTTACAGAGCCTGGCTCTGATTTTTATGAAAGGGTCCAGCTGGTTAATTAGGATGAAGTATGTTTTGAATGGGTTTGTGCTTTCTTATTTTTGAATTTAATATTGATTAGCTTTCCTGACATAACAAACTTGAGTTCATTAACTGCAAATTAGGAATTGACATAAACAGAGTAGATGGGTATGTCCAGAGTGCCCAGTGAAGGGTTTTATTTGTATTGTGATTCTCATGAATTTTAATGAAACTAAATTAAGAATTAAAATTAGCCCACTTCATTGAAAAGTGAATTGGCAATAGGAGGAACAGTTAGTGCACACATGCAGCAAAACATTAAACTCTTGATTTTGGTATTCTTTAAATCGCTGGACTGTGGCTATTTTAAGAAAGTGATTTGATTTTTGTTTCCTTTCCTTCAGCCAGACTAATAAACAGAATGGTATCAAACAGAAGTGTTTTATTTTGTAAGTTAGAAAATCCTTAGGTTGTTCCTCAGAGCTTATGAAAAAAACTAACAGATTGCATAAATTGTTTTGTAAATCTTTGGTTGAAAGGGAGAGTGAGCATTGATGGTGTCTGATAAACAGAATTGCTTTCCTGGATAAGTTGTTGACATGAAGTTTTGCATTTTTTTTTGCTTTTTATATGAAGAATGAGCTAAAAGCCAGTCAAAGAGGAAATTGGTGTTGTTTCTAAACCCTTCTAAGACACATCTGTCCTTCCAGAGATAGGCTTCAGCACAATATGTGATGTCCATGTGAGGGTGGGGGGCTGGCACTGCCTCTGTCCTTGCTCTGCCATGTGGCAGTAGCAGCTGCCCAAGGACCAGAATGAAAACTGAGAAGAAAAGATGCAGTGACACTTCCCAAATTCTCACCTTGCTTCCAGCAAATGGCATTTCAGGAACATAATGAAAGTAGAGGTGGTTTATAATCTCTTTGGATGAATCAAAGATTTGTTCTGAGTTTGAACAGTGGTGATGACGTGGGGACTGTGCTGGGAAGTTTCTCACCTGCTGTTCACCAAGGGAAAAGACACAAAGCCCAAAATTTCCTCATAAAAATAAAGGCTCAGTGCTTCTGAGAGTAGTGAGTGCTTAAGATTCATGCTAGAGAATCACCCTAATTTTTAATATTTGCTAACCAGTCATTTCCTATAAAATGAACACAAAGACAAGGTGCATGCAGCAAGTTGTTTTCATCTGTTAGTTAATAGAGATGAGAGTAAGTTTGCAGTGACTTTTTGAGAGACCAGATGCTTTTACTTTTGTATAATCTTTATCTGCCCCCAAACTTTGAAGCTTTTCCATTTGATTTTGCAGGTAATGAAGTGGTGGATACTTTTCAAGTGTATGAAAGAGTGTAGCATTTACTAAACCCTAAACTCTAAGCAAAAAGAAGCTCTTAAGCTCTTAATTTTTTTGATGTTAAATGTGATATGGAGAGGAATCGTGTTAAGGGAAATCCAGCTAACTTTGTGCTGTAGTCTTTAGTTTTTAAAAGGATTAGGCAACTGTTTGCCTAAGCTGCATTTTATTTGTGAGATTGCCTTTTTTCCTGAGATAATAGAACGGATGGGTTAGGAAAGCAAATCTGCAAATCACTTCTGTGGCCTAATTTAATTGAACTTGTAAAATGCACAGTAGTGAAAAATATCTAACAAGGAATTGACTTCTTTTTTTCCTAGACACTGGAAGCCATTTTGAATTTCAAGTACTCTGGTGGACCAGGACATGCTGAAGGATATTACAGGAACCTTGCACTGGGCCTGCACGTGGAGGTGGAGCCCTCTGTTTTCTTCACTCGCATCAGTACCCTGCCAGCAACCAGGTGAGCCTTGCCTTGACTCTTGAAATGTCATTTGTTGTCTCTGTTACATTGACTAGAACCTAAAGACCATATTGGAAACATTCAGTGTCATCAGAAACATGTAAGTGAAGAACTGCATGAACAAATTTTCAAAATTCCTCATTTAGGAGTTTATTGAAGCAACTCCTGCAATTCAACAACTTCTGAGGTTCAAACATTTTTTCACGATGAGTTATTTTAGCAGGGACAGGACATCTCACGTTTGTTGTAAAAATTTGATGATTTTTTTTCTCTATCTCTCATCACTTTTGGTGTGTTGTGCATTACATAGTTTGGTGTTTGTATAACAGAATCTTACCCCAAATGCAGGTGTAAATGATTGTCTTTGGATGTGAGGAATAAATTGTGACCAGACTCTGCTTTGGTGCTTATTTTCTCATAGAGTAGTTTCACATATCATAGTGAGTTTTAAAAAAGCTGGGCAACACGTGGTGGTCAAACGCTGTGATCATGAAAATATTTGAATAAAATTCATCACCCACTGAGTGCAATCAGTTCTAATAATTAGTAGGATTATTGTAAAAAAGAAGTCTGTGCATGGTGGGTGCAAGAATTTTGTTTGATTTAAAATCTGAGATTATTTCAGTGCAATTATGTACTGCAACACTAATAATAATAACAATACTTGAGAGGCAACTTAGTTGGTCCAAGAGATTCCTGCTGGGCCTAGGACCCTTTTGTGACAGACTTCAGCAATCCAAAGATAGGAAAGAGGAAAATAGCAGTCTAGGAGATATTTGCTAAATATTTAATTTTCAAAAGAAAGAAATGAGTCTCCAGCACCGCACCATGGCAAAAATGTCCAAGGATGGATGGACAGCCTCTGGCAGTAACACAGCCTGCAGAACCAGAAGTGTTTCTTTCGTTCCTGTGAACAGAAGAAGTGAAGCCTCAAGGAAAGTTTTAGGCTTGAACATGAAAAGTTGGAGAGTCTGGAGCAAGAAGAGTGATAAGATGGGACTTATGCTAAAACATATGTTTAAAGAAACTGTTGGTCTTGCTAAAGGGAAGATGACTGACAAGGGAGTGGAGTTTTTAATCATGGCACTGCCAAGAGGGATGGGATTCTGTTTTTCATAACAGGTAATACAGCAAATAATGACCTGTACAAATAGCAAGGGAATTTTAGGTTAGGCAAAGATAATGAAACACTGCAGTAGTTTTTCAAGAAAATTTTAAAAACGAAACAAGATTGTTTTTAATGAGTCAATTGTGTCCAGCTCTTATAAAACCATATGGCTCTATTAGTAAGCAAGTTTCTTGAGAATTTTGCTGCTTGAAAGTGTAACATAATAGACATGGTTTTATTATTTTAGGAACTGCTCAAGTAAAGCAAATTTAATGCTGCTTGGCAAAGTCAGAACACAGTATCCAGAACAACTGTTTGCAAAATTCTGGGCCCCTTTTTAACGTGTTCAGAGTTTCATCCCTGCAATGGCACCTTCCTAAGCCTTTGTAAGGTGTTCAAGATTTAATGAGTGATCTGTCTTTAACAACCTGGAAGTACCACAGCATCAACTTTAAATAGTTTTTCAAGAAGAATCATTATACAGGTTAAAATAATCAGATTTAAATTATTATTTGAATACATAGCCTCCTCCATTCAGTGTCAGAAAAGCTCTCCATACTCTCATAATATATATTTTTAATGGACAGCACAACTGCTCTTTGGTTCACTGCAGTTCTTTTTATATAATCATGGGGTAGCTTGAGTGTGAAGCTGCAAACCTTCCATAAAAGCATCAAATGCAACTTGATGCTTTTATTTGACTCCCTCTTGTTGGGATGTTGGCCTTTTGTGCTCAGCTTCCCCAGTTGGGTTTTGTGTAGGACAAGGTTGTCCTACCCCTGCCTTGTCAATCTGCTCTCAGGAATTCATCATGTGAGGAAAGTATTTAATCCTGAAGTTTTTAAAAATAGGTGGAGGTGCTAATTCAAAGGTAGAGCTTCTGTGTTCAGCAGGGCACAGTTCCACACGTTGTGTGGCAGCTGGTGCTAAATATAGAGGCTCCAATTCAGCCAAGTGCTTCAGATCATATTGAGTGTTTGCTTCATTCTTTGCCTGTTCGTCACACTGAGCAGCAGTTAAGTCAGTGGATACTTTCAGTGATTTGCTGATTGGGGATGTAGTTAAATATGTGGCTGCTTTTAGGGGTGCCTAAAAGCTTTACTGAATTGGGACAAAATACTGTAATATTTACATTTATCTCAGAAGTGTTTTCTTGTCAGGCCTGTCAAAAGGGGATTCAAATTTTTTTTTCCACTTTATGTATATATTGTTTGCTAAGTCATGAATGCATTTTGATGTTAAGTTCTTCTTATCTCTTCTGCTTGTTCTGTGTTATTTGCTCTAGTGATCTGTAACACTCTTCCTTTACTCTTGTGCATCCCTGTGCAGATTCTCCATCAGAAGGGGAAGTCATGGCATTTGGTATTACAATTTAGAGTGAAAAATGGCAGAAATATGTATCCCAATCTGCTAAGGATAACCGTTCATTAGAGGAAACAAAGTTTGTTTTTTGACTGTTAATAATCTCTACCAATATCTGAGACTCAATGACAGAAAATTATAAGTTAATTGTTTTTTTACTTTTGTTTGCTCTGTTAAAAACTCAACTCTGATTTTCTTTTGGTTTACAGCTGAGACTTCATTGCTTAAGTACTGTCTGAGGTGCTGAGCTATTTTTGTTTAGTCATTACAAGAAATTGTATTTTATAATTTACCTCAGTTGTCATTTCAGAATGAAAGTTATCATTGCTTTCATTATCTGGATTAATTTTTTTCCTTTTCTCTTAAATTTTTTTTTTTTTACATTGTTGCCTACACAGAAATAAGAAACATTAGCTTACTAGCTCCTGGGCTTAAAAGTTAAAGCAAACTAAAAAAAAAACCTTTGAGCATTGATTCTTCCCTTGGGCCTTTAGTGAAAAAAAAACTCAGGAAAAATGTTAATGAAAACAGTTTACCCCCCCCATCGTAACATAAAGATTATGGTTTATGTAAAAGTCTTCCAAACTTTAATTGGTATTTCTTCTATTTTGCTGCTTGAGCAGAAATGCATGGGAAATATCACTGAAACAACTGGGGCTTTGGGCTTGGTTTTTGTTTTTTTAAATAGCTAAGCAAAATTATATCTTCCACTCATGCACAAGTTCCTGCCTCATAGGGAGAACTTTCATTAACTACATCTTCAGTATATCTTAAGATAAGTTTAATCATGACAACAAGTCCTTTTAACCTTTATTTGTGCTGGTCTGTGGGGTTGTTGTGATTGGTCTGATGCGGCCCTCGCCATGCTGCAGGGCCTGATCTGGTGCTTGATTCTGGTTCAAATCTCAGCTCTCCCAACACCTAATTCAGGTTCAAATCTCAGCTCTCCTGATGCCTAATTCTGGCTCGAATTTCAGCTCTCCCAACACCTAATTCTGGCTCAGACCTCAGCTCTCCTGTCGGGACAAACGAGGTTCTGTCAGTGAAGGGCCTCGTGTCCTCCGAGGTCCTTCCCTGGTATCACCTCATGCTCCCTCAGCTGCCCACATCCAAAGGGACTGCCAGAGCAGCTTTGTGCTGGGAAACCAATCTCTGTGAAGGTGCCATTTGTAATCTAATCCTTGGCTCTGCTTGTTCATGTGTGCAGGGAGAGGATTGTCCCAGGAGGCATCATGAAGGATGCAGGAGTTTGAAGGAGCCCTGGAACAGGGTATAAGAGATTAGGAGTTAATGTTGAGAATTGTCTCATTCTGTCCCACAGCTCAGTGATGTCTTGAAGGGCTTCAGCGATCAACTTGTTTAGCCACTCATTTACCATAAAATGCATGTAAATCTGTATAATAAAACTGCATTGATTGTCTTCTGTAATTGGCCATACCATGTTAATTGATTCCTTATCAGGGCTTAGCCCCAAAACTACTGCTGTGCTTCCAGGCCTCAAAGTTGCCAGCAGGTTACAAGCTGCCAGTGGGGATCTGATGATCTGATCCTAGACTGCCAGCGGACATGGATGCAAATGGTTCCATCTGAAGGAAACATTCTGTTGATGGCTTTGTGCGATTCACCTCTTCATTTTGCTATCCTGTTGGCTCTGAGCAAGTCTGCTCTTGAAACTTCTGCTATCTAGGCTGTCTTGAACCACCTTCTTTATACCTGTTGTTTCTCTCAAAGGTGTTATCTGCCAGTTTTCATGGGCACTGAATGTCCTTCCTTATTGCATTTATAAAAGAGCATGAAAAAACACCAGAAAAAAACATGCATGTCTGGTAAGAATTTAAGGTGTGTTCTGCACACTGTGAGGGGCCTGCTGGTCTCCTTGTGTCCCTTGTCATCATGCCATCAGCACAAAAGTGTCTAAATAAGAGCCTACAAAGATCAGAACATTTTGGTCTTGCTTGTGACAAATGTGGTGAGACAGTCTGAATTTGTAGATTAAGTCAGTCCTCAGCGCAACAGGGATTCTGCGTTCATTTTTAAGCAAAGTTGGGAATCCAGATATGTAAGAATATACTTACCTGTAAGTTCTACAATTTCAGGATGATAAACCAGCTAATTTAATTTTTTTGTTTGTTTGGTTTTTTTTTGTTTTTTTGAGGCTGAATCTTTTCCTTCCTATCTTAAAACCACCATACAGCTCATCTCTTATGGCAAGTGCTGAGGCTTAGACTCTGCTTTTGTGTTTGACCCAGAGGAAAAAAATAAGGATTTCTAGCAGGTCTGACACTGTTAAATTCAGTGTCAGTTCATCTAAGTATAGGTTCAAGGTAATTTTCCTTTGTATCATTAATGTAGATCATTAAATGAAATTACTTGGTTTTGTCAAGATGGCATCAGTTCATAACAGAGCCTGCAGTGTCCTCCCTAGTCTAAGACTTCTCATGGCTTTGTATTTAAAGTTAGGATGCAGTTTTTCCAACTTGGTTTCACTGAGAGTTTGGAGACAGGAAAAGAACCATCTTGGCTGTGGTGAGGGTTCTCAGGAGGTCCTCACTTGGGTGGGTAGAACTTTCAGGCTTCATTAAATCAGACATAATTTTCAGAATTTTCCATTCCAGTTTCCAAGGTTGCCCCTATTTTCACTATAATAAATTATAACACATCAGGTTTGGATCAGAAATCCTGATCATTGTATATTTACAAATTATGCAAGGAGAAGAGTAAGCAGCGTGTTTCTTCAGCTGTGCTCTAAGAGACCTTTTTGTTTTGTGACAAAAAGTTATGTAGCATTTTCTGAAACCCTTCTTGGTTTTATATAGCCAGATTTTCAAATTAAATGTTCACAATTGCTTCATTCAGAATGAGAACCAACCACCTACTGATAGGCAGCCATTTATAGTCTTCTCTTTCTTAGTATTTTCGTGTTCAAAATGTCATAGAGCTTTGCAGGGTGGAGAAAAACCTCTTTTGTTTGGGTGCTTGAAGAGCAAGATGTTCAGTTTGAAGGAAGACTAAGATATGACCTGTTTAAAGTGATCTGATGTTTCTACTTGGTGAAAATAATTAGTATTAAATTCACTGTTTATTAATGAAAAATATTAATAACAAAGTCAGTCAAAGTGGGAATAAGGCAAATACAACTAAAGACAGCAAATAAAGCTCTCATTTGGCACAATTATACTGACAAATCATTAGAAAAATCTGTCAAGGAATGGATTTATATTAATGTTCTCAGGACTGGATGTAATTCTAAAATGTAGTCCTTATTTATACACGATTGAGCTCAATATAGGTTCTACTGAGTGGTAACTCATGACATGTGGGAGGTTATAGTTAAATCATCTTGGTAACTTAACCTCTGCTGATGGTGGAACATTGCAGTGGGTTCATGAAAGAGTGGCAAAAAGTAGCTTACAGATTGAGAGAATTGATTTTTGAGATCAGAATGTTAAATATGTGTGGTTTGACACATGAAGATGTGAGAACATAAATCTGCAAATATTTATAGATGTGCTGGGAATATTTAGCATAAGTGGAAAGGTTTGCAACTGGGACAAGTCAGATGAGGACATTTCTTGGAATATGTGAAAAGACCTTTTGCCAGTAAGGTGGATAAACTGACTTAATCATCTACAGTTAGCCTTGAAAACTTCATTTTTAGATAATTTATTAAAAGTTAAATTAAAGAGATCCTACTGGAAACACAATAGCACCACCAAAAATTGTTGTTCTGCTGTTGTCTCTTTGTGCTGGTCAGTGGATTTTGGGCAAGAGGGTCGTCATCTGTCACACCATTGTCTGTCATCAGTGCCAAAGCTTCTCTTCCTTTTCTGCTGCCCCATTCTAAGTAACAATGGCTGTTGAAAGAAAACAGAAGAGAAGCAAAATTAAAATAAAAAAAAGCATGGATATGAAAATACTCCATGATTTCAGTTGATGGGGAAAGTGAGATGAGTCAGGATGCAGAAAACTTGCCAGCCCCCCCCAAGAGTCACTTGTTTAAAGTGACTTTAAAATTGAGCTAGAGACAGAAGTGCAGTGAGACTGTTCACTGAAGTGAGCCATCATTGCAGCACAGCAGCTGCATTTGGGGTTTAATTCTGTGTTAAATGTTACTGAAGAATATCCTCTGCTGTCATTTCAAGTAATCACAATCCTCCTGAAAGAGATTTCTAGATCACAGTGTAATTGTCACTTGCCTGAAGTTCCCATGGCCCCAGTTTTGTGACTGTTTTTGGAACCATAACTGGCATTGTAGGATTTTAAAAATACAGCATGATTCATTGTGCTGCTAACTTTTGCTTGTGCTATATTCTGAATGCTGCAGTAGATGATAACAGAAATTCATTTCTACAATTAATCTCTAAGACACTGTTGAATTTACTAATTTTTCAATTTAAAAAATAGGATCTTAATTTTTATTGTTTGATATCGGTGTTGACTTAAAACTGCTTGTTATTCTGAGATGTTCAGATGATAAATCAATCAACTGAAAATGTTTCCTTGTCATTCTAGTTTTTACCTGTACAGCCTTCTGCAGTTTTGTGTCACTTGTAAAAGAAAATCTTGAACAGGAAATTTATGGGAGAGTTTTCAAAAGCAAACATCAGGAACAAATAAGGAAGGTTATCAAAATGGAAAATGTTTGGATGCTGTATTCTTCCTCTTAGGCTCAGTTTATTTGACCCAGACTTATTTCCTTCCCATTAGCAATCAACATGATAGATGGAAACAAGAGTAAAACCCTTTCAAGAAGTTCTATTCTTTATTCTAGTGTCTGTATATGGTCCAATACAGCTTTAATTAATCATCATTTAATTTGGACTTTTAATATAATGTAATATTTTAGATATATTTCTATTCAGAAAAGACAGATGTTGTGTTTGTGGCATTTTTCTGTATAATTCACATTTTATTTCATAAAGAAATATAATTTATATGATCACTTTAGTGGTTCCCCCTCTCCCCTGTGTACCTTTTGAAAAGTTTCAGCCATCTGCAGGGAGAAATTAAATATATTCCTGCAGATTGGCAACTGCGCAGAGAAGAAATCCCCCAATTTAATCCCAGTGAGGGAAGGCAGAGGCTCAGCAGTTTCCTGCTCTGTTCCCTGTACCTGGTGGCCTGGCTGAGCTCACGGCCAGCCCCAAACATTTCACTGCCCGCTGAGGTTGGTGGGTGGGTGAGAGTTTGGGGGATGTCTCATGAGGTGATGTGGATATGTGGGAGATGAGATCTTTGTGGTCCAATAGTGTATATTTGTCCTGCATCCTCCAGAATATTCCATGAGCAGTGGATTATTTGGGTTTTGCAGAAATAGGGAACTCTGTGCTAGTTCGTATTTTTTTTTCTGAAATGCTTCTGAGCCCATAAGTTTATGAAATAAAACCAGATGATGGCTTAATATTGGGTGTTTGATACCATGCTAAACCACAAAACCAACCCACCCAAACACAGAGTTCTTCTGGATGTGTTCAACCCAAACTTTCAAAAGGAGCTGGTAACAAAAAAATGACCCCTACAAAAGACTGGGAAGCCACTGGTGACCCTTCACATGGTGGGAGATGTGGGAGATGTGTTCTCTGTCCTCTCGGGGATGAATGGTAATTAACATCTACTTCACTAAACTTAAAGGACTCAAAATCAACCCTCCTCAACCAACTAAATATTTACTGTAAAGTGTTGCATGGTGGTGGATAGTTTGGAAAAAGAAGATGAAATTGTGTATATGTGGGCAAGTCTTCCCTACTTCCATAAATCTGTGGCCTGTGACTGATATTTCTCTGCCAAATATGTCAGTAGGCCTTTATATAATTTATTATGTAATTTGATCAGCTTTAGATCCATTTATTTTTTTGAGTGCTTTAAGGTTTTTTTTTTTAAGTTTGCACTCTTTAAAAGCTAATTTACATAGGGCAGAGGTCAGTGCTAGCAGTCTAAGATTCAGTCAGTTGTCTTAAAATCCTTAAAACAATGTGTTGTTTGAAATTCTCTGGTAAAGAACTTGGTTTAAGCAACAGGTTGCTGTCTGAACTTATATATAGGAGTTCAGCAGAATCTCACTGAAGTTCCTTTATCACACTTCCATTGAATATGATTTGCCTCTGAAATCTCCTTTCCTTACACTGACATAGGTTCTTTAATTCCTGTCTTGCAAAGGATTTCCTTCTGCATGTTCTGCTGTAGGGAAAATTTATATTAATTAGTTGGCTTTCTTGTTAATTCTTTGTTTTCCTGGAACTCTCGTAACTCAGCATCATCAGTTCTACACAGTCCTACTGATTGTAGCATGTTAAAAAAAAAAAAAAACAAAAAAACCAAACAAACAAAACCAACCAGCCGGCCAAACAAACAGAAAAAACAAAGAAAAAATCATGCTAATGTTCAGACCTTCAGCAAATTGTTCTTTAACAATTTCAGGATTTCTTTGTTCTTTTTTGTAACTCTGTTTTGGTATTAAATCTAATTTTCCAGAGCTTATGCTTTTTTGGTTTCCTTACTTGGATGCAGCTTCTGTTTGAAGCTTGCTGTTTAAAAAAAAAAAAATAAAATTGTAACCTTTAATTGTGTTTGGTATTCATTGCTCTAATAGTCTCTTTGATATCATCCTGTATTAATTCTGAAGATCTAATGCTATCTTTTTCTACAGTCTTAATGATACTTTCAATTTCTTTTACACTAATATCTTATTCTTCTGTTTTCAAGGTACTGTAATAATTCTGTAACTTTGATTTTTATTTTTGCACTTAAAGATTTCCCTTGAGAATTAACTTAAAATTGACAAGGAAAGAATTATTTCTCCTGCATGCCTATTTTGTGTAGTGTTGGAAGAGGAGGAAATAAATGTCATGATGATGAATAATTTTCAAGAATTCATATCTGGGAATTTTTAATATTAGTGATGTTGTTTAGTCCTGAAGGGCGGCTGCTTGTGTAGGTCCTCTGTGGCTTGAATTGTTTTATTTGCAAAACTTTGGTTCTGCTGCCAAGGATATTGCAGGAGGCTTGGATGTTTTTTCAGACAGTTGTTTGGGTTTGCAGGGGCAGAAATAACAAATTCCTTCCATATTGAGTTTTGTAAACATTGTCTGCACTGGAAATTTCTCTTCCAGGTCATCACATTTTACCTGCTGGAGATGCAGAGCTTGTCTGTGACTTCCCAGGTCTCATTCCACTCTCACAGTGATGACATAGAAGCTGATAAAAGCTTTTCACCCCTTTTCTTTTCCATTCCTTGCTGGTAACAGGACTGCTACTGACTCAAGTACTGCCCTTCCAGTTATTTCTTTCCTGTGAGTCGTTGTGGAAGGAAGTTTCTAACAAGATCCATGACTCCTTATTTGTTTTAAATTCTTGAGTTTTGACATGTTTGCTTCAGGCACTCAGCTGCCTTCCTTCATTCCCTCTATTCAGTAGTCATTGGGGTTTTACAAAGAGAGTGAAAACTCTTAAAATATATGTTACAAAGGCCTCCACCCCCACTTTTGCTTTTTATTTTTGCTGAGAGCCATGGTGCTGACCCCAGCAGTGCTTGCTGGTCTTGCCATGCCTGGCTGCAGGCGCCATGGTCACTTTGTGACCCAAACCTTGCCCTCCTGTGCTTGTCCTGGGAGTGTTCCTGAGCCCAGGGCTGGCCAAACTTTTCCTCCTGAGTGTGCTCTGGACAGGACATCTCTTGGTTTTCAGGAGGGAGCTGTATTATGAACCAGAGAACCTGTTTCCAAAGTGGAACAGTTCTTAATCTTGCACCTCTTGGAGTTGAATTGCCTTAGGAATGGTATTTCAGTTCAGTTGTACATTATTGTGCAGTGGAGAAATATTCCCGGTTAGCTGAGACACACCACTGTGCCTTGAGCATGCACCATGAAGGATGGCTCTGACAACTCTCACTTCACCAACAAATTCCTTCTTTCTTACCTTTTGGGGATATTTCTGAGGTTTTCAGTAGCTTCTTGGGAAGTTTTGAATTTCAGAGTAGATTGATAAAGCATTATTGCAGCTGTCTGATTGTATTTGGCCTTTTGGTGTCTGGTTCCCATGATTTTTCATATATATTATATTATTAGCACTGAATGCTGCTATTTCTGCTTAGTCTCACGAGGAAGAAAAGGTTGTAAATTAGAATAAAATTTCCTGCAATATTAATTGGAATAAAACAGTAAATAAAACAATGAACATAAAATTTAATTTTATTAAACAGTAACCAAATCAGTAAATTATTAATTTTATTAACTTAATAAATCTGGTAAATATTATAAAATAATAATAATTTTAATTAAGAAGTTAATTGGAAAAAACTTTTGCAGTGAAATTTCTATTCTGTAACTTCCTCAGTATTATTCTCTAAGGTTGCCAGAAATGCAGGTGGTATATTTATACCAAATGCTTCTGGGGAAATTTGGATTTGAAGAGTAGTAGCTGACAAATGTAAGTTTTTTCTGTGAGAGGTGCCTGTGTTTGCCTGTCTGACACAGGGGACAGAGTTCCTTCTCTCACAGTAGTTGTTTTAGTGGTTAAATGCTCCAATTGCCAGCTTGTTTTGGTCTCTAGATAGTAGGAAAGGGAGTTGCTCTTTGACACTGGATTTAAACCAATTTAATTATTTGCTTGTAAATTCCTTTCTTAAAGAGGTAATATCAAAGTAATTTAAAATAATGAAAATTTTTTCAATGTGAATGCTCAAAGAACTGAAAAAACCTGTGGCTTTTTCCACAGAAGTGAATCTGAAACCTGCAAAGTGGGAATATATCCAGGTGATCAGATGCTATGGGCTTGATATTCTGCAGGTCACAATGGTCATGGAACTGCTCTTTAGGATAGACCCTTCTGTTTAGTTTTAAAAAAATTAAATAAAATTTTTAATTATTAAAAAAGATCGTTTTAGTAGGAGATAAGGATATTCTTATAGAGTAGGAGTTAACACCTGTATGTGAATGTAGATATTTTTGCGTACCTATTTATATTTATGTATAAATATGCATTTTGATAGACATATAATAATACCATGATTAAAATGGTGCTGTTCTTTGTTCCCTGCATGTGAACAGCACTCGGCAGTGTCACCTCCTGCTGGATGTCTTCAATTCCACAGAGCATGAGCTGACCCTCAGTGCCAGGAACAATGAAGATTTAATTCTGCACTCTGGGGAGTGTCAGCGGTGAGTGCTTTCCCTGGATTCACCCTGTTATTTGTTTATGCACAATTGATGACATTTCAGGGCCTGTTTTTCTTTTTAAACATTGTACACGTGTCAAGGAATAGAAAAGTTTTACTTTCTTTAAGGTGCATCACTAAGTTTTAGCAATATCTCAAGCAAATTTATTTTGGCTGTGAATCTGGTGAGGACTGACAAGAATGAAATACAAAGCAGTTGGTACTGAGGTGTACAGCTCATTTAACTTGCTTGTGTAGAGTGTTTGAATGTAATTTCCATGTGCTCTGAATGTAATCCTGATGTTAAAACCTGATCTCAGTAGTTCATTACCCTTTCCCAGTTTTAAATTTTCTTTATGTGGTTCCCCAGCCATTTCTTCACTTTTCCTACAAAGAAAACTACAGGTAAGAAAAATAGAATTGAAGAAAAAGCAATTCCATCTCTGTGGGAAAATATATTTCAGATTAAGCAGGCTGTTGTGAGTATTGATTCTTACAACCCTGCTACAGTGATGTAAAGCTCATTATGAACCATTATTTGCCATAACATACCTGCCTAGGGTTTCTCCTTTATCTTCTTCACATGATCATTACATCCAGACACCTTTTTCATCTTAGAAAAGATGATAATGTGAAAAAGGGAGTCCTGCTTTTGGGTCAGGGGCTTCCTGCACTGTTCTGTTCTTTGGCAGAGTTGTGCTGCACTCTAAAGTCAAGCAATTGAGAAACTTGGTTAAAGAGAGATCCTTTCATGTCAGCAAATGAATATAAAGTTCCAAGTAAAACCATGTCAATTGCAAGGAATGCAGTTGTCAAAAAGAATTACAGAATAGGTAAAATAGCAGTTAATTTGGAATGCTGCTTGCCTTGGTGACTGCCAAAGCACGACTCAAGTGGAGGTTGAATTTTCTCAATTTTACTTTACCAAGCAATGGACAAAAATATCAGTAACATACAGTGCTTGTTCCTTTTATTTGGAAAGAATTGGCTTTTTTTCTTTTTTAAAAAAGCAGTTAAATTGTCACCAAGATGTTCTTACCCATATTATTTTGTAATTGTATTTTTATGTCTCTTGCTTTTTTGCATTGTTTTTGTAGTTTTCAAACCCCTTGAGATTTTTCATTCCCAGTTTTTGGGACAATATATAAGAGGTAGAAATTAAGCTACACATAAGGTTATAAAATTTCTTTGCATGCCTTTGATTGAATTTTACTTTCCTATGGATTTAACATTTTATATTTAAATATACTTAAATCATTATATTGTAATGGATATAAACCCTTTCAATAAGTCTTTGGAAACAGTAATTTATCAAGGGAGACTGTATATGTGTTGCAGGTATTTAAACCCTTTCAGGATAGTGATTTTTGTTCTTACTGCAAAATATTTCTTTTTCCTGTTGGTTAGAAATTGCACAGAGTTATCTATCAGTTCTAAACTTATTTATTATCTATTTCTTGAACACTAAGTGCTTTTAATATTGTATGTAGCTCCTATGTTGATATGAGTTTTAACGTTTTTTCTAATGAGTCTACTACAGAAAAGCAGGTGAAATATACACTGGGCTTTAAAATAAACCTCCTTCTCTTAGAAAAGGTCTTTTGTCAATCTTACAAAAAAACCCCAAAAAACAAACAAACAAGAAATCTTTCCCCTTTTTAAGCAATGATTCCAGGGCTTTGCTTTTTACCATAGGGCAGTCATTCCCTGGAATTTATATTTGTACCAAGGTTTTCTTTGCTTTGCTTTTCTTTTGGCATTGCTTTTCAACGTGTCCTACTCTTAGAGTCTCCTTTTATGAATTTTTCTTTCGGTATTGGTTTTTGTTAATATCTGATTAATTTTTAAAGAGAGACCTTTTCAATCAATTTCAGGGTTTTTTTCCCCCCGCCCCTTTCCCTGTATTTTGATTCTCTCCTCATTCTTAATGTTTCCTTCAATCTACTTTTATTTAAATTATAACTTTTTGCCAGCTTTGGTCATTTTCTCTTCCTTTTGTAATTTACTCTCTCTCCATTCATCACCATCACTTTGAAATCTCCCATCCTGACAGAGTGTAGGTAGCAGGAAATTGTTTTCTTCGTTCCTGTTGTTATTGCTGGGGACTGTAAGTGTTTTCATATTCTCTGCCTACAGACCTACAAAGAAGGATAATGCTGCATCCTGCTTACTCTGGCCTCTTTGCTTCCCACTTTGGATGTTTAGAAAGTAAAATAACTTGGAAATTTTGATGTGTTGCTTCTCTTTTCTGTATTACAGAGTAGTTGCTGTAGAACATAAATTTTGCCCTCCTGTGCCTGCTGAGAGGGATTTTGCAGGGGATCCTTCCATTGCTTCTATGTAAAATGAGGAATAGTAATGGAAGTTTCTGGGTGCTGCACTTATTAAAACACCCTCTGTAAAGTATTTGATTTATACCAAAGGTGTACGACTGGCCATGGTGCTGGCAATGGGGAGGGTGGAGGAGATGAAAGCAGAAATACCAAAAAATGTCAGGGATTGCCAGCAGATCAGTGCTGGCACTGCCCAACCTCTCTGAGTCCATGGAGGGCAGTCCCTGGTATCCATCGGGTAGTATCCATCTTACTTGGTGCATTCCAACCCCATCCTGTCCTCTGGTTTATTTGCATTCATGTAAAATGGTTCAAATATGTGTAATACTCCACAGTCTTTTTATTTTAAGGTCTGAAAGGCAGTTTGCTTCAATTAACTTAGAGACAGGGCAATAATAGCTGCTGTAGTAGCACTGCATATGGCAGGGAAAACTGGTATTATACTGCTTGGGAAAAGTGTCATCCGTTAGGCCATTAAAAGACTATCTGGAAAAGAGATGCCTTTTTCTACGATAAGATTATTCTGCTGACTAGTGAAAATTATCATTTTAGCTTTCAGAAAAGCTTAAACTTACAATTTGCTGTACTTTTTAAAGCAAATAATTGGGATTATTTACTGTGTGCGTTGTAACTTCTTGGAGATATATATAAGCAGTGTTTCTGAGAAGCAACACTCTTTTCCCTCTATTTTAGGACAGAGAAACATTTTGCTCCCTGTCATTTTACAGTAAGAAATGATAATTTGGGCTTAGTGATTATTTTTTTCACTCCTCTTTCTGTCTTTCATCATTGCATGTTCTGCAGACAAACAAATGAAAGGATCAGCCTTTTTTTCCCCCCTATATCCCAAGATGTTAATTAGACATCTTCATATTCCCCTCTTGGTTTCCATACGACTTGAAAAGTTCCTTTGTATCCCATTGTGGGACAATTAGAGTGACAGATTTTACTTTGAGGTCTTTTATTCTCACGAGATTATGGTGGTAAGAGGACCAAGACTCATTTGGAGTAGAGAAGGAGAAGACAGAAGATTTGTCCTCCCTCTCCTGTGAGGTTGTCTGAAGAAAAGAGAGGAGCAAGAATTTTGAAGGGTCGTTTGTTGAACTCCTGGAAATAATTTTAGGGTTCATTGCAAAGAACCAGGTTCAAATCAAATTATTTTTTGCTGTTTTACATCTGCAGGAATTTTTTTAAACTTTAATATCTACAGGGAAATGCTCTGGAGAACTGGTGTCCTGACAGAAAGATGTCAGCCAAGCTGCTCTGTGGAAGTTCTGGCTGCACTGAGTGATTCTGAGGTGTTGGCAATGTCTTCAGTTAATTCAAAATATGTTTGTTGTATCACACTGTGGTATCAACATGTTTTGTTCATCTCTCCAGTTGAACATAGGACATGTGATGATAAGGGAAGCAAATTGTCTCATGTCTGCACTTGGAAAGTTCATCCTTCAGAGATTTTTCTGGACTGAGTCTCCAGTTTCTTGAAGAAACAAGCTGTTTCTCGGTGCAGTCAGCTGCTCTGTTAAAGGAGCTTTGCCGTGAGCAAAGTGGAAGTGCTTTGAATGTAATCAGTGGTAAAGCTGAACTTGTTTATCCCAGGAATGAGGTGATCAACAGGTTGTTCTGACATGGAAAAACATAGCAGACAGCTCTTGGAGGGGGATTGTCTAATGTCTGTGAACAAAAAGTTGTTGCCACTAGCAGTGATTTGAATTTATTGAAAACTGGAGGTATGCTAATTATTATGTTTCTTACTTGATTATCAAACCATTAAAATTAAATTTCATGACAACCCTCATTTATGCATAAATCACTTCATAATTTATGGTAATAGATGTTATCTCATTATGTGCCCCAGGATATCTCATTTTGTACAACACACCCTGCCTTGCCTTTGCATTCCCAGTGAGTGCACGGTGTGTCTGGCACTGGGGAAGGGAAAACATTGATCATGAGGATGGTCTGAGGAGATCAATGTTCTCATCTGGCCCTGTGGCACAACACAACTGAGCTGTTCAAGTCTTCCATGTGGGTGAGACTGCACAGTTGTTGTCTGTAGATTTAGACATTGGACTTTTCAGGCTGTTTTGTCCTTGGTGTGAGGACCACCGGGTTTGAAGCTTGGGATGCCCAGGAATGGGACAGGTGTGAGGAGTTAAGATGTGAAGAGCAAACAGGGCAGGCCATCAGAAATGAGGAAATAGTTTAACTGGTACTTCAAGTGGAAGAGGCTTTTGTGCAAAATTTACAGGTTCTGACAAGTCCTGGTGACCCAGGGGATGCTGATGTGAAAGAACATGATGGAATTTTTGCCTTTTTTTTTTTTTTTAATTGGCAGTTGCCTAATTAAAAATAAGCTGAAGAAATACTGCAGTAGCAAAGTCAACACTCAAGTTCAGGCTTCATTGTGGGTCAGCAGTTTTACCCTGACTTTCAGCAGGGTTACAGGGTTAAATGAGTGAGTTTGCTTACACATATCCTCTACAGAAAGTTTTGTTGCTCTTCCTTATAGTCAGCAGAATTATAGGTATTTTTCTCAGTTTTACTAAGTGAACTTCTGTGTGTGTTGACTTCACCTGTTTTTTTTATTTTTTTGTTGTTTCAATCTAATGAGACAAGAATAATTAAAGAAATAAATTATTATTTTCACTTTTATACCTCTCATCACATAGTATGGTGTTTTTTTCATCCATGGAAACTAAAGAATTTTTTTAAAGTCCTTTGTGTGTGTACTAATTATGAGGGTCATTTCTACTGCTTAATTGTTTGATGTAAATGTGTTGATTAACTGAGCTGTGAAGTGGTACACTGCAATTTCTGCAGTATTAGTTAACAATGCACATATTGAAAACACTTCAAAATAAGCCCTCTTTCAAAGGGAACCAGAATTAAAAATTCTGCCCCTTTTTGAACTAAAAGTTCCCCTAATAAATTTATTGTCCATGTATAAGTAAATCATGATTATTATTTCTCATAGCTGCCAAGTCAGTGTTTAATTTGTGTGTGTGTTTGTGACAGGGCATGTTTGTCTGTATGAGAGATTAATGATTTTTTCCATACATTGCTGCTACAGTTTGTGTTTTAAAGACAAAACTGCTATGATTAAGGCTTTGCCTGCTGTCAAGAGAAAATAAAATTTCACAGCAGCTGCCCTGGGTCTTCATGTCAGATCTATGGCCAGCTGGATATTTCTGAGATACCTTCAAATAAAATTCTTTTAACTAAAACATGAAAATCACCCTCTGTTGTCAGGGTTATTGTTTTAATTTTGTCTCTTATTTGACAGTTTTAAAATTATTTTTGGGTGAATAGTTAGTTATTTTCAACCAAAAAAAAAATTGTAAAAGAAGTGTTAATTTGGGTAGGGAAGGGTGATACATCTAGCACTGGTCAGATCCACAGTATGAGCCAGTTCTAATGTTCATATTTATTTCAAATCACTTTGCAAAAATTGGAGATGTTATAGGAAGAATCTGTAAAAGCTACAGAATGGCAAAATAACAAACAATAATAAAAAAAATAAAGAGCAATAGAAGAAATAATAAAGAGAAATTTCAGTTTTGGACTGCTTTGTAGTTAAAGCATTTGAGGAATTCATTTGCTGAAGGGGTCATGCATCCCATGAAAACCAAATGCTCTTTTGAGGTCCCTTCCAACCTTGTCTCTTCTGTGGTTCTGGTTCTTTTGAAAGGTGCAAAGGCACGATGGGTGAGGGGGTTGAGAGCCCTCAATGTGACTGTACTGCAAAAACCAAATGTGATCTGAGAACAGGAGAAGCAAATAGAAATAGGGAATGATAAGAAAGAATTATAATATTCAGTTCTGGTCATACAGGTTGGACAAAGAGGAGATCAAAGGGTAGAAGATGCAGATGACAGGTGAAAATAAAAGACTTTGGTTTGATAAGCAAAGTAAAATTTAAAGGCATTATTAATGCAGTGTATGAAGTAGGAACAGAGAAAGACTCACTTGTAAAGGTTAAGGCAAGTGAATATGTGAATGAACAATGAACTTTGAGCTGCCTATGGATGCATCTAGAAATGCAGAGATTTCCAGGCCTCAGACTGTCTCCCTCACAGAGAAGTGGGGGCAAAGCCCTTCACAAAGGCTGCTTCTAAGGTGTCCTCAGTGGAACTGCTGAAGATCTGCCTGCACTTGCCACCCTTCCCAACAGGAAGAGCTTTTCCAGTGTTCTGTCCCTGTAACTGGTGGTGAAAGCAAATGCCCTTGTAGGTTTTACAGCAACATGTTCCTATTCCTCTGTCCTGTCCCAGACGCAGTATCATCCTTTCTTTCTGAGTAGTTTTGATGTTTTTCCATAGGGAATGTGCAGATAATCTGTTTTCCATGATTTGCACTTGAATTTAGCACTTCTGTTTCTGTCAAGGACACGTGTATTTGAGCATGGATGAACTTTCCTTCTCCAACTGCTGGGTCAAGCAATCAGCTTGGGTCAGACTTCTCAGACTTGTCTGAGGAAAGGTGTTTCTTCTCTCCCCTTCCCCAGACTCCATGTATTGATTATACCAATCCTAGGATAGTACACTGGCTAGACATCTGTTTTGGTATTATATGACTTTTCATAAGACTCTTTTTCTCTTCCCACTCCTTCAGTTGACTTTTCCTAAATCAGGGGTGACTAACTCACTGGCTGTAGCCTGCATGGCAATTTTTCTGACCTCTTTCAACATTCGCTTGGCCTCAGAAGCCCCAGTTTGCACTATTTATCATATTTTGTGTATGCAGCTGGGGATATGGGAGGTTTGTGAGCACAGGCCAAGTTTGTCTCTGACAGGATTTATTAAGTTTAGTAGGCTACAGCATAAATGTGGCTGGATAGGTTGGCCCTTATACAAAATATCACACAGATGTGGTACGAGTTTGCTGTGCCAGTTTTAAATGATCTATAAATCACTCAAAATCCAAACCAATCATCTTCATTTTCCCCTGAAATCCTAAACAGGTTACAGATTGTAGGACTTGAAGGGTTCAAAAGCCGTCTCTTGAAAAAAGTCAGAATAATTGATTTGAGAATTCAGACTTAGAAATTATTTTTTTAAAAAAGAACTTTTTCTTTCATAGAAGAAACCAGAATTTTCCCTTCCTTAATTTCTTTAATACTTGAAAAAAATAATGTATTTATCGAAATTTTTGTGTGCTAGGCACAGTTGTGGAAACATTCAACAAAGTACAGGCCTGATAAAAAATTGAAGTGCTAATAATTTTTTATTGGGTTTTCATTTTTGTGCAAGGTATCTGGAAGAATGAGTAAAAATGGAAGAAAATTTTTAATTGTTTCTATTAGATTGTTAGATAACAATGGACCAACAAGCTAAACAGGAAAAAATACCTCTTCCTGAAGGAAATCATAGTTGAAATGGGTTATGCTTCCCCTTAATTTACACATATTCAAACCAATAGGTTCATACTGTGGTTTTAGAAAATCGTGTTTCAACATTGATGGATGAAGGAAAAGTGGGGAATGAAGGTTACCAACCTTTCACTGTGCATTAGTCTCCCTGTTAGAATTAAACAAAAAAAAAGCAATATTCCCAAGAAGAAATGATTCCATGGAACTTTGGGCTTTGTCCTTTTTCTAGTAGATTTTCTGGACTTTGAAGGAGAAAGGTAAGTCATATTAATCAACATTGTTTTTTCTACCCACGTTTGTCTTTATTTCTGTGAGACAGATACTTAATCAAAATTTCTGTTTTGTCTCAAACCTGCTCCTTGGTCAGCACACCCGAGATATTCTGTTGCTGTCTCTCTCAGTAAAATCCATGTTAGAAACCTGGGAATACTGAGGGAAATGATGACAGACAACCACAAGCTAAAAAGAGGTGCCATACACAGGAGCACTAGTGGGGGAGTGGATTTGTGCAGCTCCAACACAGCCCAAATTTCTGTCAGAGTTGCCTTGCAGTGTCAATTCAAGGCAGGGTGCAAACATGGTTCTTGTAGAGGTTATTTCAGAATTCTTTCTTATCCAGTGGGGTGCAGCAGTGCCCAGGGCATGGCAGCCAAAGGAGCTGCCCTGAGCTCTGTTCTGGATGGGAGCAGGAATGCAAAGAAGAATTCACTTGCCTGGTGCTGTGCTGCAAACGTGGGGCTTTGTAGCCAAGTTCCAGGTTTGAACTGGATACCTCCAGGGGACCTTCCAACCCACACTATTGTCTGATTTGAAAGTCTACCTACTCATTCTTCCCACAGCCAGCAGTGGTATGGGCATATGTCCATTTGAGTTGTCTCCTCTGGTGCTGTATTTTGTCCTCTAAGACTTTCTGTCTTTCCAAAATTTGTCCTAATCTGTCTTGGTGTTTTTTTTTTTTTTACCCTGCTCCAGAGGACAAGTTCCTTTCCTTAGCTTTTTTTCTTCATTTATCTTGTATTACAGATGGCATGGTGCCAGTTTATGGTAAGGCTCTTGACTCCAGACTCATCTATTATTTTAAGTAGAGTGTTACTCTGAGCAATGTGAATTTGCACAGTCCTCCTCCATAGGATCAAACAGATGCATTACTTTTTCTGTTCACTCTCTCCTAAACCTGGTCCCTTGTATGTTCATCTAACAGATCCAAAAACTCTGTGGAATTGATTTTCCTGATAAATTGCTCTATTATGATATTTGGGGACTTGGAAATAAGGAGTGAAGATGTTATCTAGACCCTTTAGAGATTCTAGGATAAAATGGTGAAGGTAACAGAATAGTTTTAGTCCATTTCCCAATTACCCATTATCATTATTTTTTGTGGAAAAGGTATCTAATACATTTCAGGCCATTTTTGTTTCTGCTGCCAGTAAGAAATTGAGCATGTGGGTGTAGCTGCAGCTTCAGTCACACCCACTTTGATTAATATCAAAGATATATTTATTGTAGATAAATAGATTAATTTAGACCATAGCTGTATTTAGGAGCACTTGGCTGTGTTTTGTGGCTGTGGTGACACGGTGGCTGCGTTAATGGGATGAAAGAAGATTGTCTTGAGTGGCTGCCAGTTATGTCTGCCTTAATGGCCAAAGGATTTATGAAAGTTACACTCTGATGTTGCCCAGATTTGGCTTTCTGCCTGCTCTCTGATGTTCTGTAAAAGATCATGGTGGTACAGCATAGATTTCCTGAAGTTGGAAATTAAAATATCCCATTTCTATTAATTTATTTTAGATGATCAAAAGTATAATTAAAATAGCTGGTTTGTGAGTCTTTCCTTCAAAGAGGACACTCATTTAAAATTAGTGCTTCATCAACTTGAATTTATTCTTCACTCTTGACATCCATTTAATTCTGCCTTCATTAACTGGAAACAAAAGCTAAAACAACAGTGATTTGAAAAGATCACTGAAAGATGTTAAGTAAACCTTGTAGTGTATAAAGCCAACTTTGTATGACATTTTCATTTTACATTTACAAAGGTGTCTCCAGAATTTGGTTTGAAGTGGAATCTTTGTTTTCTTCTTCACCCCTCCTGATGTTAGCATACTAACTGAGATCACAGGCAAAAGGTTGAAGCCTTCTTTGGAAGAATGCAAGGATTTATAGGTCCTGAATTGAAAAACTAAACCAGTATTCTTCTCAGTTTGAATACAATTTGTGATTTGCCTAAGAAAGGTGTCTAATCTTGGCAGGGAATGGGGTGATGTTAAGTCTATAATCTTTCTTCCTCAGCCACTTTTTCTGTCCACTCCAGCCCACTCTTTCAATGGCTGAATCCTCCCAAGGGACAGTGTTGCCATGTTTGAAGTGCATTTGCTCAGTTTTCAGGAATGCACACTTTCTAATGTGTTTTCATAAAAAAAACTTGAAGAATTCTGCTCTAGCTTTGGATTTTTAAAGAATAATAGACAATTCTGAAACAAGATCATTGGGTGTTGTTTGGTTTCCTGGCCCACAGTGGGACTGTTACTTGAGGGAGAGGAACTCTAAATCTGCATTGTGCAGTACTTTGATTTCTGCCTGGTGCAGGAGGTGTGTTTAAAACCTCCATATATACACTTGTCAAACTACTCCTTGTCTTGTAAGGGCTTTCAGGCTATGAAAGATGGAAACATTCCAGATTTAATATGTCTAATCATAAATAAATACCCTTAGGAAAGAGGGTGACTTGTAATAAAGAAGGTTAATTACAGGTTTATTTCAGTTTCATGTGTACGTCTGCATTGAATAAGTGTGCTGAACTAGCAAAGAGTAAACAGGGCTTTATGCAGGGAAGATGCAGCTCATAAATCCATTAAAGTTCTGTTCAGGAGTGAACAAGCTTCTGGCTAAGGAGGGTCTAATTAACCTCATTCTTGACATATGAAAGGGTTCCCCACCAAAAGCTGATAGAGAATCCAACCTGCTCTGGGCTAAGAAGGGAAAGTTATGAATTGCTTAATTTGGTTAGTTAATTGGTAATTGATTGGTTAAGAAAGGGAGTAATAACTTGTAGAGCTCAGGTCCTCATTGGAGCCCTTCTGGAATGTGGGCCGGGCTGAGATGCTTGGTTTCATTTGGAGCTGTGGAAAAGGAGTGAGCAGAGGGCTGGGGAGGTCCCTCCCTCCTCTGGGAGGAATCACAGAGGACAAGATGATCAATTGTCAGATGCACTTCAGTCTTAATAAATGCAAATAAGCAAGTCCAAATAAATCCAAAGTGATGAAGAGAGTGGAAAAAGAATCCAAACTTTAAATAGCAAGTGATGAGTTCAGAGCTGCCTTTTACCTCTTAGGAGTTGGATCCATGTTTTAGTAATACATCTGTGAAAACCCTACCTATGGTTCAGGAGTGGTTGAATACAACACGAGCATCTTTCTGAGCAAATTGATGGTATCAGCAGAGGGTAGGATGTTTTCACTTCTTTGGAATGATCTTAACAAATGAGAAGATGATACTCGAAAACTATTTAAATTGAAAGGAAGTGCTATAAAAAAAAAGAAATATTTGCAGAAGGGAACCTAAGATGAGAGAGGAATCCAATGTTACACTTAAGGAGACAAAAAAAAGAGAAAATAAAAGCAAGCACACATTGTAAGTGGAAGAAGGAATTATAAAACTATTTCAAGGTTAATTGTCCCAGATGGTTGGTAGCATATTATTTTTCCCCATCCAATTACAGGATAAAGCTTTGCTATTTGGTATAACTATTGTTAAGGTGGTTAAATAGAAACTGGTTTATTAATTCTTATCTTCACCAACTAAATTATTTAATTCTTGGTGAAGGTTTTGCTGTTGTCCACAGATCTTTTCCTGCCTCCTAACCTGAAGCCTTCTGGAGTTGTTGCAGGATTTGCACTGAAGTGCAGCCCTGAGGAGAGGAGCTGGTTGGAGGCTGTTTTTAGTAGCTTATTTCAGGATGGAATAGAGATTTTCCTCACCAGTGGCCAGTGCTTTTTCAGATTCTTCAAATTCTCCATTTCTTCCCTCCTGAGTTGCTTTTTCTCCTCTTCAGAGTCTTCTTTCCCATGAATTGTGCTGATGCCAAGTGCTGGTTATAGCTCTGTCCTTTAACTCGGTGGGGAAGGCAGTGGACAAGCAGGAAAGCAACCTTCACTTTAATATTAGTCACCTGAAAGAGTTATAAATTGCATAACAAATTAATTATAATCTGGATAAATTCAGGTATGTGTGACAACTAGATAAACTCAGTGTAAAGAATAGATTTGGGCCAGTGGTTTAGTGTGGCTCTGTGCCTTTAATAGAATTAAAATAACTTTTTCTACTTGGCTGTGTAAGTCTCCAGAAACAAAGCTTGTTTTGGAAAGAAGCTAGTGAGTCATTGCTTACATGAGGAAATTTTTCTCTCTGAATTACTCCTGCTATAACAGTTTACTAGGTCAGGTGTATTTTTTCTGAAGTGTTTATTCATTGTCTTTTTTTTTTTTTTAAGTTGAAGCTGAAATGTATGTCAACTCTGCAGAACATATGGCAAAATATTAATTCTGTTAATAGTTGCTGTGAAATGTGTGGTAAAATCTCAGCCATGGCTGTATCTGAGCTAAAACCTTCTCCTTTTGACAAATGGGGACCTAACATGTAAATTATAATCACCAAAGTTTCCTTCCAGTATTAATTCATCAAAGAAGCTTCTCAGCCTTATCTTTTATATCAAAGTTGAGTTAATGAGTTGTGCATCTCCTGATGAGTTGGCAGAGCTTTTGCAGCTTCAAGGAGATGTAACACCTGCTAATATCAATGCAAAAGCTTGGCTGCAAATTTGCCAAAACCACATTTAACCTATTTAAATCACAAGCTACCATTGATCTAGTTTTCACAGTGTGTTCTCCGGAGTGCTTTGGGTTTAGATGTATTACTTAAGAAAGATTTTAGTATTTAATTTGCAGTGTTTAAAAGGGGAGAAGCTGCCTCTTTGGCATTGACAAAGATAAGAAAATACAGTTTAGTAATTTATTGATAATACTGTCTTAGCTCATTAAGAAGGGACATGTATTGGGATTCTTCAACTGCATGAAGATTCAGTTTGGTATGAACACAACCAGACTTGATCAAGAAAAAACTACAAGTGCTATGAATGGAAGGTTTTAGTGACCAGTATCTATGTTAGCAGTGAGGGTAGAAGCAGTGACTGACCCTGTCTATGAACCAGGTGTGTTCCCCTGGTTCCAGCACAGCTGAGTTACCACTGACAGCTGGCCCAGGTTGGGAGAATGGTGATGGTGTTCAACAAATGGAGAAACACAGAATGGTTTGGGTTGGAAGGGATCTTCAAGATCCTTCACTTCCAACCCCCCACCATGGACAGGGACACTTTCCAGTGTCCCAGGTTGCTCAGAGCCCCATCCAGCCTGGCCTTGAACATTCCAGGGATGGGACATCTCTGACCAACCTGTGCCAGGGCCTCACCACCTTCCTTATAAAAGCCATCTTCCTTATGCCCAATTTAAATCTACCCTCTTGCATTTCAAACCACTGTCCTGTCACTCCAGGCCTTGGTAAAAAGTCTCTCTCAATCTTTCTTACAACTCCCTGTAAGTTGTGGAAGGGGCTCTGAGGTCTGCCTGGAGCCTTCTCTTCTTCAGCCTCCCCAGTTCTCCCAGCCTGGCTCCATGGCAGAGATATTCCAGCCCCCTGAGCCTTTCCATGGCCCTCCTTTGGATCCTCTCTAACAGATCCACAGCTCTTTTATGTGCTGAGGAGCCCAGAGTTTGATGCAACACTCCAGGGATTACCCAGGAGTTGCAGCAACACACATTTTATTATTTCTTCACTGTCCTGAAATACCTTTATTTAGGATCCTGATGGGAACAATGTCATTGAGTGTGTACAGTAACAAGTTAAGGCAAGCTTGTCTTTAATGGGGGTACTTCTGGTGGTAGTGACAATCCTGACTTGAAATAGCCTTTCTTTTGTAAACACTAGAGGTGAAGTGTACTTTGCGTAGAGAAAGGAGAAATCTTATTTTTTAATACTTGTGTATTTGAGAAAGTACCATACATGCATCTGAGACAGCTTCCATCTAGTAAAATATATTTTTTAATGGTAACAGCTGCACATTGTATTGGCAAATAAGAGAATTGATGCAAGATTTTTTGCAAACATTTGTCTGGTTTTCTTACCCTAATCTTGTGTCTGTATCATTTTTGTAGGTAAAAACCTTTCACTGCTTGGAGTTTTTGCATGACTTGTGAGCCAAATTTATTTTGCAAAGAGTAGACAAAGCATGGGTAATGTTTGTAAATCTAACCTGTTCAATTTGGATAAATCTTACACTGAGGTCTTAACTGTTCAGTGACTGAAGAAGTGGGGAAAGAATAAAAAATTGAAAAAATACACATATTAAAGCTACTTGAGCAGCAGTTTATTTTTCTGCTGCTCTTTGAAAAAAAGGGGGCAGGGGAGAAAAGTGTTTTTAAATAGCCTGTTGGGCTGCTGCTGCATCTGCTTGCTTGTGTCAGATCCTGCATTTCTCATTAAAGGTACCTTGCAAGTGCCCGTGGTCACCATAGTAACTATCTTGGATCCTTATACCTGAAATTTATCCTGACAAAGGTTATTGTGGCAATTCCTACTAATTGGCTTTTTTTTTTTTTTTTTTTGCTGCTGCTATTTTAACTCATCCCCTCCTCCACCATTTAAGTTCCAGATCCTAAGTGGAATGAATTGGCAGAATTAGTGAGAAAATGCTTTACAGGGTAGGACTAATTGGCAGCTAAACTCTGTGTTTTGTTCCTCACTGTGAAAAAAATCTAAATCATAACTTTCAGAGGTAGCTAAAAGGTTATCAGATTTGTCCTTCAAATGTTTTGATATGAAAAAATATCAGTGCGCTTGAGACACGGTTTTGGTTCATGCAGGCTTCTACTATTGTTTATTATCAAATATTAGTCATGTTGTTTATTAGCAGATATTACTACCAGCAGAGACAGAAGGAAACAAGCCATATCCTGAAGACCTGAAAAGCTAATTTAAAGTAAGCCTCTAATAAACACAGGAGTGCACAATAAGAAGAGTTAGCCTTGTGCTGTGCTATATCAGTACCTGGGCCAGGTGCTATATTGGTACAAATGCACTTACCTGGCATCTGCTGGTGCAGCAGGTTGAATTAAAAAGTTATTCATAGGCTGATGATATCATTGTTTAATTTCCTGTAGGTGTATTAGAGGATGACTGCTACATTTCCAGTGGCTAAGAAGCCTCAAATTTAATTGCTTGATTGACTCCAGTTACATTTTCCAGGCTCAGGACTGAGAGGGCAAAGCAGTGACTTGATGAGCACTCCCAGGGTGTTCATTTCATGGGTACAGAGAAGCAGGGAGGAGAAGTTAGAGGTGCAGTGGGGCTGTCAAGCACTGTAACTTCTGAAAGAGGGGGAAGGAATAGTTCAGTTCTGCTGGACAGGGAGAAATGTGGTTGCAGTTAAGGTACAAAATGTGGCCA
>VZRZ01002767.1:191199-397647 GCA_013398175.1 Climacteris rufus | reverse complement strand
GAAGGGAAGGGAAGGGAAGGGAAGGGAAGGGAAATTCCCAGTTTTTCAGTGAGGTGCAGGATGCAGATCACGTTCAGCACTGCTGTACACTCAGCCCATTTCTGTGTGGCAGAGTTCACCCCAAGGTGCAGCCAGCAGTCACTTGACCTTCTTTCTTTTGAGATATATGAGAAAAATTTTTAAAACATCCCAACCTTTAAACATTGAGCTTTCTCATTTTCATATCATCAATTCAGTCCTGATGTAGATCAGCACTTAAGTTTAGCACAAGGCAAGCTTAAGAGATGTAAGAGGTATTTATTCGCTGTTGACTTCTGAAGCACTAAGGATGATGTGTTCAATTGCTTTGAAGCCCAGGAATAATGCACTAGAACCTCTTAGAACAATTTAATTTTCTTCCCATGCTTCCTCAGCAGAAATTTGCAAGGGCTACAATTTCACACCTGGGAATAGAAATTTTAAAAATAAATAAATACTGGAGATCTGGGTATTATGTTCCTCCTCAGGGGCTGTGCAGGTGTATATCTCATTCACCATTGTTTTTTTCTCATGTATAACTTCGAGCAGAAGCTTCTTTTTCAATATAAAACCAAAAGAAAATCTGGAAGACTATCATTGGCTTTCAGCAATTTTAATTCTTTAGCATGAAAGATAGGATGAAGGATTATTCTGTGCTAAGTAGATGGACAGGATTTATGTCTTGTTGACAGTAAGTCTGCCTTTCATATAATTTTAAATGAAGTTAGCAGAGCTTTGTGGGATCCAAACTGGGTATTTTGTCACTGTGAAGCCAGGCTCTGTAGAACCCTCATTCTCTTTCCTTAGATATTTAATGCTACAATTCCTGACACACTGTAGAGATTTCTAGATTTTCCTGATTCACTTGGAATGTCTGAACTGCAACAGAATTCAGAGCTGGCATTTGCTCATTTTTTGGAAACTTCAGTCATTTAATATAACGAGGTGAACTGGAATAACAAAGTGCCTCTCCCATGTTTTTTCACCCATATGCTGTGAGGATGTTATTCAAGAGGTGTGTGGTGTGATTTGGGGACTGAGGGACTGAGTGATATTCTGGATGTGGCCAAGGGCAGGAGCCCAAGTGCCCTTGTGGGTTTGCTGTAGCTGCTGCTGCTGCTGAATTCACTGCCCTGGCAGCTGAATGTGCCCTGTGTGCCTGAGGTGCTCATGCAGTGAGACCAGAGCTGGGTGTTGTAGAGAGCAGCTTAGAGGTTTCCATGAGTGTTTCTTTTCAGTACATCAGCAATAGTGATCTGAAAGGAAAATGATGATTTATAGTCATGTAGAAAGCTGGAGCATTGGTAAAGACAAATTGTTTCTTCCCATGGTCAGCCCTGGAAATGCCTGAGCCCTGTTGGAAGTCTGAAATTAAGTGTGGGTTGAACAAAACAGCACTCACATGCTGTTACAATTTTTCAAGCTTTTGAGGCATTTATACTTTAATTTTATGTAGCAAATTATACTCATTTGCTGCATAAAATTTCTAGCTGAACACCTGCTGAAGATTTTTTCTTCTTCTGTTGACTTTTCTATTGTGTTGACTGTGATTTTTGTTCTCAGCAATTTTGCATCTTCATTTTGACCATAGATCCACTGGCAATGGGATGTCTTTTTCCTGTGTGTGTGTTCTCCCTGACATGAAGTGATTTTGATCAGTACTTTTGTTTTAACACTTGGGGCTGCAGGAATTACAGAAGATTAAGGGATAATACAAAATTATGGAAAAGAGGAAAATACTAATTTAAGTTGTAGCAGCAAATGTTTTCTCATGTATTTCCCTTAAGTGTACAGAATGTATTTAATAACTCATAATTACTGGTTTTATTATTGTTGAAGGAACTGGAAAAAGTTTCAATAGAAGTTAGTCATATACCTGATTTTAAAAGAATTTCAGTTGATGTATCAAAAGTGTGGTTTTTTCAGCTTTGGCTTTGCAGTTTGTATTAAATTCTAAATTTAGATATTTCAGGATAACTAAGCAGACTTAGAAACTGAATGAAGTGCTCATGCTGTTAACAGAGTTCTGTTTCTTGCAGTGTGAATCCAATTTATGAATGGCTCACTGTAAAAGGCTTGTGAAAGCTCATGGAGGGTAATGGTCTAATAAAATGTGCAACAAAAATGGACTTGTTTAAAATGACATAAAATTTTATCTTTGTGGTTAAAATATAAAGCATGTGCTCCTGACAGCTTGAACCATTCAAACTTTTTTCTTTGTATATTATTAGTGACAGTAGATGTGGTTTAAATACTCAGGAAATTTAAGACCATTTTGGCTTGGATGTGAATGCTCCATCAAAAATCTTATTGAAATGTGCCGCAGCATCATTCACAGAGTCATTTAGGTTGGAATGGACCTTTTGGGCTCAGATAGTTCACAGCCCCTACTCAAGCAGGGTCACCTGTCCCAGGTGGGATCTGCCACAGTGCTGCAGTAGAGTGTAGTGGTTGCTAAAATTTCTCAGAGAGAAGGATTTTGACCAAATACTTGCAGTG
The DNA here is from genome assembly GCA_013398175.1 of Climacteris rufus. Lineage (NCBI taxonomy): Eukaryota > Metazoa > Chordata > Aves > Passeriformes > Climacteridae > Climacteris > Climacteris rufus. Next base: position 395,130 of record VZRZ01002767.1, on the reverse strand, counting down.
CTTTTCTTTTCTTTTTTTTTTATTATATAAAAGATTCTGAGGTTTTATCTGCACCTGAGCTAAGTTGTTATATTGACTTTAAGGAATACAGTAACTTCACAAAGAACAGAATCCTGGTATTAAGTGTACTGCTTCTCTTAAGGACTGACTTTCCTAAGACATGATTCCTTTTAAGCTGCTGTTTCTCTTTGCTCCCACATCTTTGAAGAGCAGTTTTAGAAGTCCAAGCATTTATCTCTGCCTCTGATGGGACTCAGTCCTGGATGATGAAAGGGGGAGGAAGGGTCCCCACAGAGCAGCTGATGAGGGAGTTGTGTAGATGCTTCAAGTTCTCCCTTGAATGACAAAATGATCAAGGAAATGTGGTGTCCAAGAAAAACTGGTCCCTCTGGGGTCCAGCCTGATGACTTTTGCCCCTAACTTCTTCAAATCTGTTGCTTTTTAAAAGGATTTGTTTCATTTGATAATTTTTTAAAAATTTGTTTTGTCTTTCAAACTTAAAACAGTTCCAATATTATATTCTTTGAGCTCTTCCTTATCCCTTTTAAAGGTGGTTTTGTTGACATTGTTGATTGGGCATGGAATCTACCTTGCCTTTTGCCTAGATCCAGAAAGAGAGGAGATTCTTTCCCTTGCTTTCCTGGTGTCATTTTCTGTGTCTCTGTCATGGGTTTTCTCTACACTAGCAAAGACACTTTACTGGCTTGAAGTATCATAAGGGGAAATCATCATCATGCTCACATCTTAAAATCAGTGTTGGTACCTCCATTTATTGGTGAGCTTTCTGCAATTCCCTTTCATCCAGGTCTGACCACTGTCAGAGATTGGTGCCTCACTCTTTTGCAGACATATATATATATAAATATGTATGTATATGAAATATATATTCACTGTTATTCACAGTTATATTTTCCCACTGGAGACTTTTGAGTTTTTTATCTTGTGTATCCCTTAGCTTTCCTAGCCTTTATTTGAGGAATGCTGAAAGTATATTAGAAAACAAGAAGTTACTTTTCCAGTTCAGAATTTTCTTTTAATGGTATATAGTAATTAAAAATAATTAGAGTTTCGTCACTTAAAGGTTAATTTATGAAGTGTAAGTAAATTTGTAATTTTCAAATGATGACAGTGCTTGTGGTAGATGTCTGATATCTGAGAACAAAAATTAATAGATTTTAAACTTTTTAAATTTCAAGAGGTATTTCAGAATCTTAATACCATTAAAAAGAAAATTTGGGTTTGGTTTAAGGTTTTTCATGCCCTCTGTTCTGGTAAGATAATTTGCTTTGTTTCATTGAAGAAAAATTACAAATAGCTTGTGTCCATCTGTGCATGAAAGCTGAATAGATGCTCATCTAGAATGAAATATGTGGACCTAAAAGAAGTTAACAGGTTTTCAAAATTACTTTGTTTACTAGAACATACTCATGTGGCATCCAAATTACAACTAAGCCCTACAGGCTGGATGAGGAGATGCAAGCAGTAGAGATGTCTTTTTCTTTAGTGAAGGTAATGCCTACAAGTACAGAGTTACAGAGTACCTGAGTGATACCCATAGTAATTATTTGCTTTGATTTATTTGGAACATTTTGATTATTTTAAGATGATTCAGATGGAGAGACACAAAATGCATGATGGATATAGAAACATATAAAGGAATTACAGAAATAAAACAGAATTTTTTTTTCAGTATTTTCTCCTTATTTAGGTGTGGAGAACTGTGGAAATGTTTAAATTGGAATAGTAGAAATTGTAGGAATTACCATGTGGATATGGAATTCTATTCCTCACAGTAGAAGATTGAAGCCAGCAGGGTAATCTGTGTTGTACTTCTGTTTCAAATGATTGCAGATGTAATGAAAAATAAAACTGAAGAAGATAGAATGTAATTTTTTGTGATCTCTTAGGTGTGGGAGACCCCTCAGTGCCAAGGTGCTTGGGCACCTCAAGGAATTTAATGTGTGTTGGGGTCTCAGTTCTTGTTTGGATGAGGAGCAGGTCCTGTATTCCTGATTTTCCTGCTGGAGTTTGGTGGAAGCTTCAGCTCTGGTGCCTTCACTGTGTGTCACACAAACTTTATATCAGTTCCAATTAAACACTGATTTAGCCACAATCCTCCATGTGGCAAGCCAGTAGGAAATTATTTCAGTAGAATTTCCTACCTAAGGAACACACACCAGAGCTGAGGAAAAAGTTGTAATTTTTGGTGAACATCTTTTACTTTGAGGAGCAAATGGAACAGTTAGACTGAAGCAAGTCTGGTTGTGATTTAGGCTCCCGAAATTAAGTCAGTACCTGGCAAGCCCACCGGGTATCAGCGATGCCTTACAGGCACCTGTGGGTGTGTTGCATGTTGCACTTCAGCTCCATATTGACTGTCAACACTATTAATTCCATCAGAAATATGTAATTACAATCCTGTGGTTGCAAATACATTGCATTACAAACTATCAATGACTTGAATATGCTTTTCTGAATCCTCTGGAAAACAAACATGCTGAGAGCTAATCACTTGGAAATTCATCATTTTTCAAGTCTGATTCTGATCATACAAATTAAACTTATTCACTGCTAAGTGTGGTGTCTAATACATTTACACAGAAGTTATAATCTTGCACAGAAATAGTAATCTACAGAGCTTTAAAATAATTTACTGTAAATAATACATATTGTGGCAGCATTCTGCTGCTGGTCTGGGATTATTTTTTTCTTAATAATCATCCTTCACTGTTACACATGTATTTAATTTATTTTTAAATGTTTTTCCTTGCTTTACTTCAGAAATAAGTCTGTCAAGTTTCCAAACCCAGTGTTGTTCTCTTAGTGTTTAAAGCAAAGCTAATTATTGTCAGAGGTCTGGAATAATGTACAGAACACACCCCTAAAGAAATACATTATGTAACCTAAGGGAAACAATACTTGAGTTTCCAGAAACAGTTTTAGCAAACAGTAGTAATATGCACAAGATTAAAAAGCAGTAATATGCCCTTCCAACTCAGAATATTCTGTGATCTGGAAATAAAGATGAAATATTTCTGGAAATAATAATGCAGATGGTCATATTTGGTGTTGATGAGGTGTTTGTAATCTTTGTTAAGACTAAAATGCAAGAAGCACTAATTAAATTGGAGAACATAAAAAACTGATCTAATGAAATGAATTCCACAGTTTGTGTAACATATTCAGACATTTCAGATTTGCACACAGAGATTGTGTTCAAGGATAGAGAGGACAAAGAGCTGGGAGTTCTTAGCCTGGAAAGAAACTTGCATTTTAGGCTCATGGTTTAATAAGGTGGAAATGTAGAAATAAAAAATAAGTGAAAAAAGAAGAATATAGGAAATTAGGAATATAGTGAAATAGCAGAAAACATCACAGGAGAGACGGGTTCAGGACAGAAGAGTTGATCTTATTGTGTGCTTAAAAACACAACAGCCTCATTCTAGTGCTTGGTAGCAAGAGAACCAGGAGGAGAATTGTGCCTACAACATCTCCAGTTGTCAAGAGTCCACTTGTCCTCTCTTAGGTGCAAATTCCTCGCCTCTGACACTGGGAGACTGGGCTTGGTCATTGTGGTTTGTGTTCATCTGCTGCCTCAGACTCCCTGTTCCTCAGTGCCACTCTGAGTCATCTGTGAGACCTTGGTCTGCTTAAGCAATAAAACCTCTTTCTTGTCTATAAAATAAAGGTTCAATTTTGCGTGATGTGCCAGAAGAGTGATTATATTTGACAGTTTCAATATTTTGATTTCACACCGAGCCCCATTTTGAATTGGATCTGTCAAGGAAAAGGAAAGGTTTGCTCCTACAGAGAGCATTGTCTATAAGACAGCATAGGCTTTATTATGCTGCTCAGCAAATTTGTGTATTTCTTTTCAGCTTTGTCTGCAGCAGGCAAAAAATCAGTTTCATTTTTGATATGATTAAAAAAAGAAAGAATCAATAAGGAATTAAATAGTCAAAAGTCAGATAAGGCCTGATAATGATAGAGAGTTGTATTACAGTTTTCTACCCTTTTTTTTTTTTTTTGCTAGCTAGTGAAATGAAAGTGCAAGAATGGGAAGTGAAAGTTACAGAAAGTAAATTAAAAAAAATACTCAAGTTAGCTGATTTGGTGAGATTTAATGGTGGGGTACATGACCTGACATTGATTCTGTCTTTTCTGCTTGCATTCACCAGTAGTAATTTAAAATAACTTTTTTTGAACGTACTGACATAAACTTGGAACACTGCTTTACTTCTTTTGGTAATTTTCTCATTATGGCTCTTTCTTTGTTCCTGAATTGACTGTTGTCAGTTTTTTGGTGATCCTTGAGCCAGGTGTGTGCTCAGAAAGAGAACAGGAGACTGAGAAGGTTCATAGTTCTGGGGGAGGAGAGCTGTCTGCTCATGAAGAATGAATGGACACCACATACTGAACATACTGTTTTGAGTTCATGTAGCTGTTATAAAGTCATAGAATCACACAATGGTTTCAGCTGGAAGGGATCTCAAAGATCATCCATTCCAACACCCCATGGGCAGGGAACCATGTAAGCACTGCGTGTTGATCTGTTGCAAGATAATGAGAAATCTGAGAAAGTAATCAAAGAGGATTATTTCCCCCCTGAATCCAGCAGAAAATGATCCCTGAAATGCAGTTTAGGAAGAAGAATGTTTAATTCCAAGTCTTAGTGATTCAGGATGCTGCCAGAAGATAAATGATACTGAGCTTAGATGCACTAACTTTGACCTTCTCAGATGGAAAGAGAATAGAACTTCTACTGTTACAACAAATTCTTCATCTCTCTAAAGTTTAATGATGTGTGTTTCATCTGAGCTATCCTGGTGTGTTGGCTTTACTGACAACTCTCTGACCTAGCAGCCTCCTCCTTGTGTGATAGAACTGAGCATTTAGGAGATTCCCGTTAAAACCCAGTTCTCTGTTTGTTAACTACTCCATAAACAAAGTGTTTTATTGATACCAAATGTTGTTGTTGAGTAAATGGCAGCCCTGAACACCGTAGTAATTAAAAGCCATGGTAAAATGCAGTTCTGCAATCGTTGTGAGAGGGTACCTGTATGAATTTACTTGGGTTTCTGCTATCTGTGTCTTTGTCTCTGGGTGCTAAGGTTCTCAGTTCTGCAGACTGTGTCCATCAGGTGTTGACCTGGAATATGTATTATGTCTGCCTTGCATCAGTTCTGGGTGCATCAAGTAGCCATGTATAAACCCCAGAATTATAAAATTCCTCACGGCTTCCCTTTTGCATCTTGTTCCCCTTCTCTCTCTCACTCATTTCCTATTTTAGCCTCTGTTTTTCTCTCATCCCTTCACCTAAACCTGCTCCCCATCTCAAATAAATATATTTTGGAAGCAAAAGATTTTCCTTTTTTTTTATTTTCCCCCACCCTTCTACCTTTTGGCAATATTTTGTTTAATTATTGGGAGTAGCTGAAGGTTGGAGATTTCCTTACAGAGTACTCATTTTTGTGAAATTAATTGAAGCAGCAGTATGAAATGAATGTACCAGAAAACTTTCAGTTTTTTTGTGAGGGCACAGATAATGAGCAGGAGATGATCCCACAGGTTCTTGTGTACATTTCTCTTAATGCTGTGTTAACATGTTTTCTGAGCTAACTATGCCTTATGCAAGCAATCTTTCAAGTACTGAACATAAAAAAAAACAACCCAACTCTGCGTAACCTGATAAATAGAAATTCTGTCCTGCAGATGACGTATTTATTGATCTAGAGCAATCCTCTAAATGTTTTGTTCTGTGTTTTTCATGAATGACTGGGAATATTTTGTTTGTTTTCCATTGAAGATTTTCCCCCATTACTTTCTAATTATTTACTAGTAAGCAAAACCTGGACTCAGGCACTAGGAGAGGATAGACATTCTGGAACAACCTTCAGACTGGCTTTTGGCCCTTCCAGTGTTTCTCAGTAGTTTGAAGACAGCAGTGATGATTTTATGAGCGAGGCTACAGAGTCACACCCACAGCCAGAGACTGCACAGACACTGCCCAGCCCTCTGAGCAGCCTGTTCAGTGTCTGACCACCCTCACAGTAAGGAAGGTTTCCAATGCTGTCTACATGAAATTTCCCATATCTTGATTTGTGTCCATTGCCTCTCATCCTGTCACTGGGCACCACTGAGAAGAGCCTGGATCCTGCTTCTGGTTCCCATGCAGGATTTATAGATAGGATCCTCCTGAGTGTTCTTTTCTCTGGGTTAAACAGCCCTAGCTCTCTCAGCCTCTCCTTGTATGGCAAATATTCACATCCCTTAATCATTTTCATGACCCTGGGTCAGACTTGTCTTTACTCCAAAACACTGCTGTATTTACTTTAAAGAGGGAATACAAAACACTGAATGTTTTTGCCATGTCGTTTCTTTTTATTTGTGGCCTTAGCTTTATTTTCAATGTAAAATCAGCCACTTGTTGATTTGGGATACCAGATGCAACCTCATTCCTTTCTTTTTGCTTCTTCATCTTTTTCACTGATAGTCCTTAGTCTTCAAAGTGTCATAGAATCCTGGAATGGTTTGGGTTGGAAGGGACCCTAAAGATCCTCCAATTCCAACCCCCTGCCATGGGCAGGGACATTTCCACTATCCCAGGTTACTCCAAGCCCCATCCAACCTGGCCTTGGACACTTTCAGGGATGGGACATCCCCAGGTTCTGGGGGCAACCTGTGCTAGGACCTCACCACTCTCCCAATTAAGAATTTCTTGCTGATATCTAATCTAAGTCTCTCATTTTTTTTTAGTTTAAAGCCTTCTTTACTTGATCTACTAGTGTAAGTTACAGGTACTGTGTTTTTAAGAGATTTTCATTAGAATATGACTATGTCCTTATCCCAAATGTAGTGGTAAACCATTGTAAAACTATTTTTAAAAGTTATCAATATTTGAGTTAGAACTTCCAATTTAGCAAAACATCTTGACTTGTGGAAGCACTAGATAATTCTTTGATTACCCTGTAAATAATTATTCTGTAATCGTGTCATACTTCAAAGTTTGGCTATGGAATTCTGCAACTTATGTTTTCTCTTCAGAGACAGTATTTTTTAAAATTTTTTTTTAATGTTCTGACTGATGTTTGATGAATCTTCTGCCAATGAAGAATGGAAATTAATATTTGACATCTTGTAGAAAATTTTTCTGAGTTTCAGTTAGCAGTAAATCAATTCAGCTTTCCTGTGTTTGTCCCCAATTTGATAAGTATTCTATGGACCAGAACCATTTAGGTCTACTGCATCGAGAAATATATTTATTTGAAAATAAACCTGCTTTTTTCAATGGTTTGTTAAGTTTTCCACGCACATAAATATATAATATTTTTAATACGTGGTCAGCTATTTTACTTAATATCATATTCATTAAAAAAAAAAAAAAGCCAGCAAAAACCTACAGCTTGAAGTGCTGCAGACACTTTCTATCCTGAAATGTGCCAGAAGACATTTCTTAATACATGGTGAAAAACCTGCATTTATTCCTAGAATCATAGAATCATTAAGACAGGAAGAGTCTTCTAAGATCAATGAGTCCAAATGTTAATCCAGCACTGCCAGATCCACCACTAAACCACATCCTTAACCCCACGTGTTCCTGTCTTCTGGACACTTCCAGGGATGCTGATTCCTCCACTTCCCTGGCCAGCCTGTTCCAGTGCCTGACCACCCCTTCTACTTTGTTTCTTCACCTTTCTACTAATTTATTTTGACATAGATCCATAGTTGACTGTATTGTTCTTCTTCAAGGATGTAACAGCCAAATTCACCTCATTTAATTTAATACATAATTTTTAAGGCATTCTGTAGTTTCTCCAAGGAAGTTATTAATTCATCCAGTTGAAGGGAAACTCTTGAAATGGAGTTAAAAAGCTGCTTTAATGTTCATTACTTGTTTCAAGTCATATTACCCAAACATAACAAATCTTATCAGTAACACCAAGACTGAAAATCAAATATAATTAGTGAGGAAAGTGGTATTTTTGTACATAGCTGTAGCTAAAAATATGGAAGACCCTCAGGATATGGTGGTAAATCTATTTTTAAAAGAGAGCATTGCTATTTAATGAAATGCTGAGCCCAGGGAACGCAGTCAAGGATAATCAGAGGCACTTATCACCTTTGACAGGCTGCAGTATTTCTTACAGCTTTGTTTCAGCCCGTGACTTCTTACTTCAGTACTTCAGTACAGTAAATCAAATACTTTCTGTGCCCATGTTTAAGGAAAATATTAAAGCTTAAAATAAAGCACAATAATAATAAAAAAAAAAGTAGCTGCAGGGGATGGGAGCATGCTTGAAACATCAGATTTAAAATATTTAGATTCCTTAAATCAGACTTCGAAATCACAGGAGGATTGGCTCAGTCCTTCATATTTTGCAAGCCAGATAATCTCATCTCAGTGCAGAATCACTGAAATCCCTAAATGGTTGTGTCAGGGAATCACTTTACTGGTGTTAGAGCACACTTATTGATGGTCTTGTTAGATTGTTTTCAAGGTCTACAAAAAGCAGCTCTCTTGTGGTAGGACATTCTACAGTAGACCTGCCACTGCCAAAAAAAGAAGAAATTCTCAAGGAACTCTGAGCTCCCATCACTACCATTATTTCCACTATATTTTTCTACTCTGAGAAGTGTGAATTATGTTGAAGTAATGGTTGGGCTGTGATGGCACTGATGTAGTTTACATCAGGAGCTGGAAAGGGATCCCTTGGAAGATCCACATGGATAAGTTTTCTGATCAGGATTGTATGTCAGCTCTGCATTCCCAGTAAGGAGTTCTGCTGGGCTGCACTGAAATGCTGGAAGTTACTGGGTTCTGCCTTCTTGCTTGTCAAATATATTTATCTTTATTCTCCTTCAGTCCATCATTAGTGAAGAGTGGAAAGGACATGTACCAAAGTTTATTTTCAGTTAATAAATTCAAATAAGTGTTCTCTGAACACCAGCAAAGGGGTTCACTGGTGAGAATTGCATGAGTAGAACTCAGCCTAAGCTGACACTGAAGAGCTGTAAAGAAATAGCTGTGGACCAGTGGCAACACCTTCAGTTCTGTCAATAATGTTTTGCGATTGGAAGCTCTACAAAGAGCTTTAGTTCTTTGCATCTGTTCCTTCTGACCTTGAGGGTAGGCAGCTTAAAGTTATTTTTAGACCTTTTGTGAGCATATTTATGGGACACTGACTTTTTTTTTTTTAAATTTGAAAAGCCAAGGAGCTTTTTATAGCATTATTAAAGAGGCAGTGGTCATGGCTCAGTAGTTAAAATTCAATTCTATTTTGCACTTAAAAGCTGAGATTTATCCTTTTAAGCCTTGTGCTGGCTTAATGATTCAATGCAACTGTATGTTTGCTGGGAAGAAGTGTCTGGCTGCTTTGGTCTGGTTGTGTGGTTTTCTGCCTTAAATGAAACAGGTATAGTTTGTGCTGTGTATCTTCTTCACGCTGTATTTGTAGATAATTTTGAAAACAATTGCATTTTCAGGGTAAGACCCAAGCCTCAGGTTTGTCTCAAATAGCTTAAGGTTTGAATCAGCAACTTAAACCAGGAAAGAAAAAAAACAAAACAAAAACCTTAACTACCTGCACATTAATCACCACATTTTCAATAAATTCACAGTTGAAATTGCCCAGAGAAAGACTGATGTGGAAGGTACAGGTAGAGGGGCAGTTTCATCATGCAATGACTTGCATTTTGTTTTCCTCTTTTTTTTCCCCTGATGGGATTGAGAGAAGCTTGTCTTGGAATCTCATAAAATAGCTTTCTGCTTGTGCACACAGTATTTGATCAAAGTCTAGGATCTGCAGGTATTTTTCTCTTAATGAAAACTGGCTGTGGAAACAATGCTTTACAGCACCTACGTCAGTTCTCTTTGTGCAGTTGGCTTTTGACGCAGTTTTGTGTTGTTAAAATAAATACAGTTGTGGGTTTTTTTCCTTTTTCAGTGGTTGCCCCATGTATGCTTTGTAACACAGACATGCATTTCCTGCTTATCACCAAATATTGTAACTTCTCCTGCACTCAATTAATTAATGCCCTCAGAGTACGTGGGTACCTGCTGAAGACTTCACCCAGCTGTGTCATTCTTAGCATGACACTGAAGCTGCATTTTTCTATTTACCTTGCTGTCTCTTCTAGAATATTGTTTGTGTTTTGAGAGCTTTGACAAAAATATGTACAGGTGATTTGCAGTTGTGGGTATTGACTTTGAAGCTGTTGGGCTTTCAGTGTTGCTGCCTCTCAGTCTCGAATTTTGGTGTTTGATCTTTTCTTGGTTTCCTCTATTCAAACAAAACCAACAAAAGTTTCAGAATAGCAAGTCTTGAGGAAGGTCTCAGTTTCACACTGAGAGGTGGAGCAGACCTCAGTCAAGTTGCCTTTTATCAGCCACAACACAAGGAGGAAAATTGTCCTCAGCTCTGGTTGTGCCTGTGAGCATTCCTGCCACTGATGCTCCACTGCAGCCTCTGCCAGGTCACTGCTCTTCAGGAAGCCCAGGGAAATCTCAGTCTTTCCATGAAGCTGCCACAGCACTAAAACTTCCCAAGAACATCTTGAAAGCCTTTTCTTGGTAACACAGTTGTGTTAATAGAAGCACTCTCTGTGTCCTTGAGATACCTGGCGTTCTTCCCATGCACAATATGGTTTTTACAACGTGCCTGTTGCTGCAGTTGATGCGCTGAGTAAAGGCAGACCTGTGTCATTGATGTGTCACAAGCAGGTGCAGTGGGCACATCCTGCAGCTTTGATACTCTTCTCTCAGAACTCAGAAAGGGACAAAGCCCTCTGCCAACAAGAAATCCCATTGTTTAAGGAGCTGGAGAACAGGGAGATGCAGTTCCTTGTGTTTAATGAGGGTCTCTGAGGATTGACCTGGCTTTGCAAAAGCTCCTGTTGGTTCTCTGACCCCCTAATCAAGCTCCAGTAAGGATCTTCAGCTTGACAGGGGGATTGTCAATCTCCCTTATCTGCTTTGGCTGCAGTGGTTGATAAAGAGCAGGAAGGGGCATCATTGTAGCATCCCAGATCTTCCAGATACCATCCTCTTTGTCTCCTTCCCTCAGGTTAATGCATATTTCATCACCTGTGTAGACAGGACAGGTGTGCTTTGCCAGTGAGAATAACTGCTTTGCCCACCAGTTTTTCCTCCATCCTTGTCAGGAAAAGGCTTATGAAAGCCTGCTTGGAAACACTACTAAAACTCTTCCTCAGAAGTTTTCCTCTCACGTGAGAAGAACTTTACAGCAGCTGTTTTCTGGTAACAAAGAGAAAAAAAGGAGAGACACTTATTCTGAATGTCAGAAAATTGCGGTTGTGGTTCAAGTTAAGTGTGGTAACTGTGGCAGAAATAGAATTGTATCACTTCATGAGGGAAGCTGATTTGTATCTGTCCATTTTCTGAAGAAGGTGTGCTTTTCATATTTTGCGTGTTCTCATGTAAATAGAATCAGTTTTTCATAGGTCAATATCAGAGGTCATAGGTTCAGAGGTCAATGTCAGAGGTTCATATCTCTACAGGGATGTGTAATTTAGATTCTCTATAACTCTAAGGCTGTGTATGGAGGTCTCTGCACCAGTGGATATGGGCACTTCAGGTTAAGTGGGGATTTTTTTGTCACTGCTTCAAACAGTTACAAAGATTTCTAGAGATGATTGTGCAGCTATTTTACTTAGTTGAGGTAATTTGAGCCATGTTTTTTGTTTGGTGATGAGTCATGGCCAGCATCTGCAAAAAGGAGCCTTTCATCTTCAGCCCTTACTCTGTTAAGGTTTTTCCCTGGTTGGGAGTCAGGATCTCTGCTCCATGGAAGTGCTTTGGAGCTCTGGGCTCCATCGTGTTCCAGGTCCTGGTGGATACTCACAGGATTGTTTCTTGTGTAAAGTGAAACACAAAGCATCTTGATGTGTTTGAGTCAGTTCTGGATTCCAAACAAAAGAGGTAACACCAAAATTATGTCCTTTACTGAACTGACAGCGCTGAACACACCTGGAATTTCATTTGTGTGGGATACCAACCAAAGCTTGTGGGTGCTATACTGGCCCAGATCAGAGGTGTTTCTAATTCCCTGGTTTGTGCTCCTGATTCACTGGTTGTGAGTAGTGATGGATGCTCTCCCTCAGTTCCAGCTTTTATTGAAAAGACCTTAGGAAGAACTCATTGAAGCTGCAGTAATTATATTCATATTATCATAAGTAAGTTTCCAGCAGCCTTGATCTTTTGATTTATGAAAATGCCCTGAAGTTCAGATGGAAAGTGCATGGTCTGGGAGCCTCCCTGCACTTAACTGAGTGGTGAATTTACCCCAAATCAGCCAGACAGGCCCTGACAGCAGGAAAAGATGCAACTCCTCTCTTAATGGTGGTGGAGAGGCCAGAGAATGATTTAACAGCCAGCTTGATGGAGTTGATTGCAAACTCTGTTAGACTTGCAATTTAAAAAGTCGGTTGATTTTTTCCCTTTATCGGTCTCATTTTTTTTCTGTTGAATTCAGTTCTAACATTGAGAGAAGCTGAAGGAGGTGAGGGAATTATACTACCCTTTTTTGGATCATTTTCCAGCAGCACTTGGATGGGTCACAGCCTGAGTGAGGTGTTAAGTGATAGGGCTGAAGCTAAAAAGGTGACTTAAATCAGAGGTGAGTGTAACGAGTACATAAACACTCAGGTGGACCTGGGCATCTTAAAAGAACTTCCAATTTTTTGTAAATAAACTTCCTTTTCCATATTTATAAATATTCAAAACTGATTACCTGTTGGAGTGCCAGAGTGTGATACAGATATTTATTATAGCCTGGGATATGTATTATCTACAGGAGTTTTAACTGAATTCTACTTACTTGGCCAAATTTTGTCCTTCTTTTGCATTTCTTCCTCTTCTGGGAGTAGCAGAGACATTGAAAAATTTTGTTATTGATAGTGATGAAATGGAAAAAAACATTAGTAATCTGAGTGTGGGGATTAGAAGTCTGGAAGGAAGGAATTAAATGATAAACAAAAGAAATTTGATTTGGAGTCAGTGACCCAATAAACTGTAGAATAGTTTTCTAGAATATAAGTGCATATTAAACAAAGTGTTATTATGCCTCAAGGTAACTCAGTTTAAACAATAGGAATTTATGGGGAGGACTAAGGTGTTGTCCAAAGATTTGTTTGTATTTTTGAGAAAGCTTTTTTGTTGCAAAAAATAATTTTAATTATTAATAGAACTGAGATAGACAATAGATGATTTCTTCACTGTAATAAAAAGGGTACATTAAAACACAGAATGTTTTTGTACCTAAAGCTGTCACGAGAAAGATTAATTTATTGTTCTTGAAAGACTTATGACAATAAAAATCATTAAACAATCAAAACTCTCACCCTTAGAGAAGAAACTGCATTATGAAGTCTACAGAACTTTGGAGGAAATGTGAGTAAAAGAAAGCAGTGACATTTGTAGACTTAGTAAATATTTCAGCATTTTTAAGTCCGTGCACTTGCAAATCTTTAGGGTTTAGTGGGTTTTTTTTCCCTCTTCTTACATATTTGATACTCTTTATTGTTACAAGCATTGTCTTTTTAGCTGCTTGATCAGACTTTACTGTTTTGGATCCTGACATGAATGTAACAACTCTGTTTCATTTTCCCCCCTGAATTCAGTTCAGATTTATTCCTAGGCATTACACTCTATATTGTATATTATTTATTATCCACTGGAGGGAAAAGCGAAGTATGTATGTAAAAAGAAATGAAAGGTGAATGCTGAGAAATTCAAAGCCATTAATTTTAAGGTAGAAAAGCACAGGCATCATTATGGAAGTTGTGAGTTAAATCCTATTTTTCATTAAGTAGTAAACTTGGAAAGTGAAGTTCATGGTTAAGTGATTGAGGTGTTCTTTAAAGTATCAATAATAATAATAATAATAATAATAGATAAAATACTGGGTTGTGCTGTGTTCTGTAAATAACTCTAACCTGCTTCATGTGATTGTATTTTGTGTTACTCACGAGCTGCATTTACCCCATCTCAGCCTCCAGCAACTCTGCCAAGCCCAACAGCATCAGGCACAATAGATACATCACACTTTACCAATATTTCCTTTTCTCCCCTGGATATATTGATGGAAAGCATATCTTAAGATGGACATTACCAGCAGCTTGCTTCAAGGTGTCATTTATTTTCCTTCTGAATCATAGGGCCTTAAATGGGATAGGACCTTAGGATATTCAGTCATGATCTCTAATATGAAATACAGAATTTTATGAGGGTAAGTTATGGGTTGATTAGTGACTGCTGATTACATGGTGACAACAGGCAGTAAATACATGTATGCAGGCTTTAATGATGGAATTTAAATTAAATGAGGAATATTTTTACGTCAGTACTCATTGTTTGTTCCCAAGGCTGTTCCATGTGGGTTCAAATCAGCTTCTTTCTTGTGTTCCCTCTTGTATTTTGGTGTCATGTCTCCCTTTCTAGAAAGAGCCATCCAGCTGTAATTTTTAAGGAGGTCTTCTTGTCCTTTTTTTGGCGTTATCTGAGAGGCTGTGCAGGCTGGACTCCTGTACAGTGATATTTGCAAGCACATGGTGACATTAGACAGTGGGGTTGTGTCTGTACTACTTGTCCTGAGAACAGGCCCACCCAAACAAGCCCTGCTTTTTGTCTTTCACATGGCCTCTTGCTATCCTCACTGCTGCTGTCAGCTACCCTAACTCACTTATGTTTGATGCCTGGTGCACAGGAACTGATTTATACAAATAATTAGCATTCTGAAATATCTCTAATTTTTAAAAGCTGTTTGTTCTTTTCATATAAATGTCTTAATTATTGTTTTCCTAAGGCAATTTAAGCCATGTTTTTTTTTCATTTTCTGCATTTTCATACTGTTCAGTTGAGAAAACAAATCACTTTTTTTCCTTTCCAAGTTTCCATTTCAATTTGTGTACATGTATGACATAAACAATAAACTGATTTTTCCAATATTGAAATAATAATAGTGATTTAACCAGGATTTCTCAGCCTGATTTAACCAGGATTTCTCAGCCTGCCTGGCAAATGTATTCCTATAGGATAGGAACTTTCTTGAGACAGAAAGTCACAGGTTTGCCATTGAATTGGTATTATCTGAAGAAATAAAAATAGCTTGAAAATAGCATGAAAAGAGATAGATAAAAACGGAGTTATTGGGAATGGGAGGAAAATACCAATTTGCTTAGGGCACACAGGTTGTCCCAGGTTTGTGAAATTGTTTGCTGCCTTGGTTGTTGCTGGACAATCACAGAATTAACTTAATTCTGAAAGGCAGTTTGTGATTAGAGCTGTTAATCTATTCCTGATATTTTGATTGTTAGATGAACAACTAATGGCTTAATTAAATAGTATTGTTCTCAAAATGGGGTGATGATGACTTTCGCTGGTTTAGACAATTTTCAGCAAGGCAGAGAGTGGAAAAGCACCATGGACAAAGGAAAATGTTGCTTTTCCTTTTCCACCTCCTCCTCCTCCTCTGCCTTCTGTAGCCCCAGAGAGTCCCTTGTATATGCCTTGGGGAATTTGTTTCTATCCCAGCCTGGGCTCCAGCCCTAAGGGCTCTGCAGTGGCAAGAGAAGAAAAGCCCAAATCTTGTAGGTCAGAACTGTTTGCACTGCACTTTTTTCCTCCCCCACTGCATGATTCCTTTTGATGACGTTTGTGATTACAAGCCAAATGAGCCCTAGTTATTGGCAGTTGGCAATTAAGGTGGTGATTTGATCCAGGGATTTCCTGTATTCTGTGGGTCTGTGTAAGAGAACAGCCCCACTGAAAAAATGTGTGTAGGTACCCAGCTGAAGCATATTACAGCTAAAAAAAAAAATAATGAAGAAAACTACATTTTTATGACTTTTTACTCAATTATGCATCATTAGAGCCTTGTATATTTAGAATTGAGTGCTGCTGTTTAGCCCATATTCCACCACCTGGAAGTAACTTGACTTACAATTAAGAAAAGTGCTCTTTTTAGTTATATTAAAACTCCTAATGTACTATTTTAGTGACATGCCATAGAGTGTGTCATGTGCTGATTGCAGTTGAGTTTTGTCCTTTTTGGGAACGATTCTAAAGTGGTCTAGTCCAAGAATTTAATTTAATTACATGTGTAATACAACTTTCTGCCTTTTACTTAATTGGTCTCGCCTACGTTGTTTCTGCCTATTAGATGACAATTTAGCAATTTCCAATTTGTATATCCCTGAGGGAGGCTCAATGGGAATAAATGGGAGTAAAAAAAATCTCTGCAGCTTTATTCCTCGATTTACTTGCTTGATGGCATCACTTTTGTAGTTGTGTGGAAGAAGAGAAATGGAGAATAGTAAGTAATAAAAGGAAATCTTTTCTGTAAAAGCCTTGCATTGAGAACAAAGCAGATCATGTAATCTTTGCTTAGGGTATTTACAGTATTATTTGCTTAGCATAGGATGTGTAAACCCAATTTTAATAATTTGTACTTTCAGTTTTAACATTAACCCTATAATCTATTTATAATGGAGTAACTCAGAGCAAATTAGTGAGTCAGAACCATGGAAACTTCTCAGCTGTGGATGGGGACTTTAGAAAACTGCTTCTCAATTTTGGGGTACAATTTGTCTGGTACTAGTAGCCTGTCATTTTGGGATAATCTGGCTCTAGAATTTCTGTGTTAAATTGCTCTTTGTAGATGGAAAAAAAACCCAAAGAATTTTTTCTTGTTTAAACTGTCAGATTGGCCCAAAGCTCTGTGTATGTTAATATTTGTGTCCCTCTGTGTATTTGTTTGGGGGTTTTGGCTTCTTTGCAGGAACTGGGATCTGGTGGCACAGCATGGTTTTAAGAAAAAGCATGCTGGTGATCTATATAAAGGTGAATTTCAACTCTTTCAGTAGCTGGAAGTGAAAATATGATGATTTCCACCCTTTAAAGGTAGAGAAAAAATCTGATTCCTAAACTAGGATTCAGTTTAAAATAGATGCCTAAATCTAGATATGCCTGGGTTTTTTTTATAGTCAGAAAAATCAGTGAAAAGTATATGTAATTTTCATAAATGGGGTCTCAAAGCATTGTTTTCTATTTTGATACCTTTGAATTTTGCCTTGCAATTTCTTTTTTTTTTTAAAGGAAAATTTGTCTTGCAGATGTTTAGATACCATCATCTTCTGAAGTTTTATTATGTGTAACAGAATATTACAAAGAAACAGAGAATAACAGAATTTGGATAAAAATTGTTTCTTAGTTAACAAAATTTAGATTTAGGGGAATGAAAAGACTTTGTAAATTTCTATGTTAAAAATACATGCTGGAAAAAACCACCTTCAACATTTAAATATGTTAAAACATTGCCAAAGCTTCTAAATAACACCAAGTTAATGTTTTACTTGAAATAATTCCTTCTCAGTTTATGAAGCATTAAAAAGATTAATCTAACCCCCCACCCCCATATTTTGAAAGCTAGACATTTCCAAAGCATTACTGCAAGTAGACACGAGTGAAATACTTAAATTAAAATTTATATCACTCCTTAGTCCTGTTAGTGTATTCCTCATTTTAAGAAGAATACTTTATCTTAAAAATCATGAAACTTCTGAAAAAGTTTAGTAGCAGACTTGAAATGGTATCTTCAGTGTAAACTTTTAATGGGAAGGTCATTTTGGGGGGGTTTAGTTTTAAATTGTTTCCTGGAGCTGGAGGCTTTGTGCTTGCCATGATAATAACAAAGGGTGCTGGGGAAGTTGATTTTAAAGCCAAGGTGTCTGTCTCAGACACCATTAGTTGACTGCTTGTAACCTGTACTATTTATAATCCCCTTTCCCTCATTTCCTCCAAATGTAGTGAAGAAATCCGTTCTTATATAAGAGATTTGTGTGTATGAAGTTGATAAGAGAAGTTTTATTGGTGGCACCAAAAATCCTGAGTTCCTTTACACAGCTGAATATTCCATGAAAGCCTCCCAAGCATGACTTTGTTCAAAGATGAAATTTCCCTGTCTAAAATTTAGACTACTGCGTTCAAACTATTTCTGAACCATAGGAAGCAGGAGTAAAAATTCCTTTGATCTCATTTGACTTTGTTGGGTTTGTTTAATTTGCTCTAGTTCTCTGAAGGTGGTTGTGTCACTGCCTGCACTTCAGGCATCACTATTGTCCATGTATAATATGTGGTCTCTACCACCCTAATTGACCAAGGGAGGTTAATGTGGCAGGAAACTGCTCCTAAATGAGTATCATTCCATCACAATAATTAAATAAATATTGAATTTCTGGCTCTAGTGTTCAGATCTGAGTCTGGTGGCCATTCAGCATCACTGCCCTTTCCCATGAGAGCTCAAGCTCGTGGCTCACTGAATAGGAGAGCACCTGGCAGGGCAGTTTTTGGGTAAGATATGGTGATTTCCAAATGGGGAGTTTTGAGTAAAATAACAAGGTATTTTAGAGCTGTATTCATTTTCTGACAAACTAGTAAAGCACATGAGACAGCTAAGCAATATGAGTAAAGCACATGAGACAGCTAAGCAAAGACAGCTCAGCAATATGAGGGGCAAAGTGTGCAAAGGTAAATCAATATAAACGTGATGAGATTAAAGTGAAGAAAATCCCAGATCTGCATTTGGCTGAAAGTGGATCCAGGACTGCCAAGGGCTGAGTATAATGAGCAACAGAAGCAGTAGAAGCAGCACCTTGGTTTATTAGCCATTATTTCCTTCAGCTTACAACCATTACCCCTTGCTCTATCACTACAAGTCCTGCTAAAAAATTTGTCTCCATCTTTCTTATAACTCGCTTTTAACTACTAAAAGGTTGCTATGAGGTCACCCAGGTGCATTTTCCTCTCCAGGGTGAACAATCCCAACTGGTTTGTTTTCTGAAAACAGCTTGTTTCTGAGCATGGCTCTAAATACACATACAGGTGTCATTGCTGGTGAAAACATTAAATAAACTTCTCATATATACAGTGTTTTTTGGAAAAGAAATTGTTCAGGTGAAATTGTGTGCATGTGAGTGAGGTGTGTTTAACTTCTGTTATTAGTGCTTAGCATTTGACTGCTATGGAACCTCTGACTCCTCAGGTGACACACACTCACTGTGAGCTAAGATTTCTGGAGCATGATTAAAGCTTCTTTTGCTCCCATTCATGACTGTGAACATTATTCCTGTCACTAGTTAAAAAACAAGTTCTGTAGCTTGAACCTTCTGGACCACACTGCTACATTGGGAGATGTTCACTGTTTTTCTGGTGTTTTGATTTCTTAAAGTGATGATTTTCTCACTGCCCCCCAGCTTTGCTCTTTGGCAAAGATTCTAGATTTCCTTGTTGAAATATGACATCACCCACAAAACTTGCATCTGGGACTGGAGAATCTGTAATAAAATCTGTGCAACTCTATATGTGAAAAAGATTCAATAGGTCTGTGGCAGAAAAAATGATTTAAAGTCAATGGGCTGGGCTAACTTAAAACACAAGAGTCTTCAAGGGACTCACCAAGGAGTTATCTGAACAGAAAATGTGGAGATTGCAGGTGTGATAAAATGATACAGGTTAGACTGGGAAAGCAGTGATTTGGAAAAAAATTTGTTTATCACATTAAATCATCCCCAGGTGAACTTCTACTGCAGTGCTCTGGGAAAAGGGCAAATGTTACTTTTGTGTATAAAAAGAGAAGACAAGCAAGTAGATGATAAATTAATAATTCATTATGAATGTAAAGTCTAATTGTATCTTGAAGTGGCAGTCCATGGTGAGATGTGTATTGCACACTGAGCATTCATGCATCCTATGATTCTACGCCCAAATTGTTTGAATTACTGCCTTTGTGAAAAACTTACATCTTCCATATGTTGTATATAAAGCTTTGTATCTCTGCATTTTCCCCTGAGCAGTCACTGAGATGGACTCCTCACATGTGGATGATTTCCCAGATGCACAGGCTGTCCTGGTGTTTTCTGCACCCTGGTTTGGTTTTTGAGTAGGATCTCAGCATCATCTCTGAAGTCACCTTTCAGTTGTGTGCCACATGTCACAGTCATGTTCCTTCAAAAAAGGAGCATTGCCATCAATTTCATTATTTATTGGGACTTTTTTCTTTAGGAAGGATCCTACACCCAAGTGCACTCCTTTGTGCCATCCTGCAGCACCCTGGGACCAGCACCAATCATCAGTGCTGGGTCGAGACAGAGCCCAGGCTGGGAAATGATGCAGTGGGGATTCCTTGTCAGCATTTCTGGTTTCTTGGAGCTGTTCCAGGAGCAGAGACACTTGGTGTTTTTGTCTCAGGTCCCTTAATGCTCAGTGTGTGCAGAGTCAGAACAAAGATAAGGTTTGCACCCAGTGAGCACCGGGTTCCTGCCCTTGAGGCTCCTTGGAAAAGATGCTTTGAACATAACAGTGCTTACCTTGTTCCACTCTGTTTTTACTGTTTGTATTTTGGGGTGGGCAGTCTTCTCAGTCTTTTCCTGAGGAGATTCAGAGAGCTGGAGTGAGAACTAGGCATGACTGTAGAATTGAGGTTTTTTGGTCTTGTTTGTTATATCTGGCAAAAAATTCCATGTTTTTAATTTGCATATGTTTTCTTTTGAACTTTCTGCCATATAAAGGCAATAATGAATTACACAAATGAGCCACTGAATATGAACATATATATTTTGGCATTTATTTCTCTGATTATTACTATTCCACTGAGAGAGAGGTGGGAGCTACAGTATGACATTATTTTGGATAATGAGAATTTTGGAATCCTGGTGTAGTTCAGCTGCAATAGAGGAAGGATATTTAACTCAATCTTCAAGTATTACTGTACTTAGGCTTTTCCAAATTTTGTAATGAAAGGCTATTGATTAATGGTCTGTTATGCCCCCTGTGGAAATGGGTGTATTCATAGAGTAGGCTATAAGCATTATTATTATTTCAAATTTCTTATTTCATTAAGTAGTTAAGAGTTTTGCTACATGGTGATTACCATAGGAGTCCAAATTATTTGAATGGGCAAGTGAAAAAAGAGGCACGTTGAAGTTAATTGTTATGCCCCTTCGTTTCCAGTTTATGGTTTTCAGATTTGGAGTTAGGAATTAAAAAGCTATATGTTCAGCACACACACTGTATAATCACATTTAAGCAGAAGATTTATGTAGCTAACTACCTCTTAACACTGCTCCATTTTCAAATATTACTTTATATACAGTGGAATGATTCTTTCCTGGTTTAACTTTTTATTGTCTGCAATGTTGTGGGTCAGATAAGTACTTCAGCAGTATAGTTCGACTTTTATCTCCTCTTCAATTATGTTAAATAAATAATTAAGTTCTAAATGCAAATTTTTAATTTAATTGACCTTTCTCAAGATTAATGGAAAAAAATTATCTTTTGCTCTGCATAGTTCAGATATTAAAGCATAATTTTTCTTTCTGCAGTCAGTTTTAGTCCAGGAGGAGCGATCATTACTTATGGGTCACTTGAGCTACTGAATTTTACAGTTGTATTTTATAGATAGTAGTGGATGAAATATAGAGTGTACTTCTGAATTTTGAAATAATTAGAAGTAAACACAAAGTATATGTCCATTTGCATTACTTTACATTTTAATTTTCAGCCTATGTTCCAGGTGTATTCATCTCACAAGAGATTTGATTTTTGAGGTCCCTCTTTGCCTGTAAATTATTATACACTGGGATGTCCAGTTTAATATTAGCTGCAGGACTTGTATTTAGGGTGGAATTATGTGCACCTGAAATATGATATTTTATATTACTACTGAGATTGCACAAGGAAAGAATCAGGTAAAGTTTTTAAAGGAATCTTGCTTTCATGCATTTTTTTTCCCCTCTTGAGTGTGTCAATAAGAGTATCATTGTCACTTCAAGTTTTCCTGAAATTTAAAATCACTGACTATACAGGGACCCTTCATGCACATAAGTATTTTGCATAAGTGGCAGTAACATGGTCTGGCACAGTGTCCCTGCTGTCTACTTTATATAAGAAAGGAGGATGAACAGGAAGCATAATATTGAATAAAGTCTCCAACTGCCTCCTTTCAGCTTCATTATGGAAACAGCTTGCAAACTCATCTGTGGATGATAGTTTTTAAATAGGTAGTTAGCCATGAAGAAGAGTTTTTGGGTTCCTGTTATATTGTTTCTTCCTAAGGATAATTGAATAAGGACTGTCTCTATATTTTATTCTTCCAGGCTAAGCAGCAGTATTTTATTTCTTTAATGAAAGATGAAATCTAGTTATGTTGACCAGATTGCTGCTTTTCTTTTAATGCCATGCCTGCTTTTAACCTTGTTTTCTTTGAAGACTATCACATAATTAATTTCACTTTATAGATTCATCCTCTTAGAAGAGAAGAGGACATGTAATGATTTGAGGTGTGGAGCTGGTGGGTGG
This sequence comes from Climacteris rufus, assembly GCA_013398175.1. Taxonomy (NCBI): domain Eukaryota; kingdom Metazoa; phylum Chordata; class Aves; order Passeriformes; family Climacteridae; genus Climacteris; species Climacteris rufus. The sequence continues at coordinate 372,758 of VZRZ01002767.1, read as the reverse complement.
GCTATGCCTGGGACCTGCCACGTGTCCTGCCAGGAACAAAGGCAGGAGTTCACAGCACCCCTGGAGATGGAATTTCATCTGCCAGTTGCCACTTCTGTGAAACTGTCAGTGATGCTGGATTTTCCCTGGCACTGCTCTGGGGAAGAAGGATGTGGAAGGCTCTGGCTCAGGAGCAGTCGCAATGTCATTTGCAGGAAATTGTTTCTCTCCATGCAAAGTCCTTTCTGCTGAGCATTTTGTTGTCAGGGCAGGGTAAGATTTCCAGTGAACTTGAAATTCTTTTTATGAGAAGTGGTGAAATGAGCTGCCCAGTGCCTGTAGTAACTCTGCACTGTGACTTTAATAGGACTTTGGGTAGCTGTCACTGAGATGCTGGCTGTGCCATCAGAAGCTTTGCCACTTTTTCCCCGTAAGTCGTCCTGACAGATGACGTGAGATGATATGGTGCAGACACATCATCAGCATTGCCAATGAGCTGACCTTTCCTCTTCATTCATTTAATTTGTATTTGAATAATTTGCATCCCTGTAACGATGCTCAGTTGTCTGAGGAGCTGTCACAACAGCTCGGGCTCGTTTCGTGACAAAACCCAGTAGTTTCAAAACACAATTGTTTCATTATTCATGAAAACTCTTGTTACTTTACCCCTCCTCCTGCACAGACAAGGTTGGCCAGAGAGAAACAAAACCTGTTTTGCATTTGTGGGATTGGGTATTTAATATTTTTTTGCATAATGCAGTGTTTTTATACAAATATCTCATTATTTATTGAAAACTCTTCTAGTAGGAAATTTGGGTAGCTCCCCATGAGGCAAAGAAGTTAAAATGGAATTCTAGTCCCTTTTCCTGGAGCAAGTATATGTTTAAACTTTGGAGTTTTAAGATCTTCTCTGTTTTCCCTGATATGTGATTACTGTGAAGGGCAAGGTACAGGTGCCCTTGCACAATGTGAGCCATCATTATCCTGGCTGTTTGCAGTAAATTGAATGCCTGTTTCAAACTGAATTGTCTATTTTTACCTTTTTCTTTATAGTTTCCATAGATTCTTGTATATCACAACAAACAAGGTCAAATTTGGCGAGAAGAGAAGTGCAGAGAACTCTTGACAAGAAACAGGTTGTAAACTAACTGCAGAAGACAGCAGAGAATGACTTTTATGGCTAAAATACATTTCATTCTTGTTATTCTGATGCACAGCCCAGTGACAGAGTTGGGTGATGTTCAAGAGGTTGTCTTTTACTGCCTGCTCCTTCTTTTAGCATGAAGTCCATGTGATGTCTAGACATCACTTAAAAGTTGAAAAAGATCCTTTTTTTAGGTGGTGATTGTAATTCATTGTCCAGCTTATCCATATTCTCCTTCAGTCAACTGGCTCTGGGAATTATTTGTCCATTTGTTAACGCCTCACTGCTGAAATGCATCTTTTGAGATGGGAGAAGTCTTCAGATTAAACAAAAAGTGAAGAAGCTGGGTTTGAGTAGGGGTACCTTTTTAAGGATAAATGACTGATTTAGGTTGTGGTATTTATTTTTTGTTTTGATTTTTGTGCAAAGCCTTGCCATGTACTACATGTTCCATAGGCTGAGGAATAAATACTGAAGCAACATTACAGATAAAAAATGCAGAGACAAAACGTGAAATGAATATTTTTGGCACAAGAAGAAGCAGAATACAGATGACAAAAGGCAGATATATTTCAGAAAAAGAGCTAGGATTTAATTCTGTTGTGCTTTACTTTGAGAGGAACTATAATCTAGAAACGTTTTATTTTATCTCTGTTTATTGTTTTCATATATCCTACCTACAGCTGTGTTCATAGTACTGTTTTGTGTGATATTTTTCTCTCTGTAGTTCTCTTTTATTCAGACTCTTCACTTTCTAGCTGGCAAGTGTGTTGTTGGGGGTGTTTTTGTAGCTTCTCATGTGACATGAGGTGTCACTGTGCTAAATACAGTATACACAGTATAAATAAAAACATGGTTGGAAGATTTGAAAACTTAGTAGAGCCTCTGAGTACTGAGAGCCCTGTTTACTGAAGTTTTCCATAAGTTAGAGCTTAATGAAAGTTACTTCAAGCAGAGATGCACAATGAGCAATTGTTAAGAGTAATCTGGGCTGTATTCCTAAAGCTGATGTGGATTTATTGTGGGCTGTTGGGGTAAAAAGTGCTTACATGCATATTTAATTTCCAGAAAGAAACTACTATATTGCCAGCAACGATCCTTCAACAGAGGAATGAAGTCTGAATGCTGCAGTTACATATTAGATATTGCTAGGCAAGAATATATTTTTAAAATATCAATCACTTTAAAAAGTACAACACAATAATTAGATGGGATTTGTTTCCATGTCCCTTAGGAGATGGATTCTAAATACTTTTGACTGTCCAGAGACTAAGACAATTTGTTAAAATATGACTATTGGAAACTAACTGTATTTCTGTGAGAATTTAAGCAGTATTGTATATAGAAATCAAGGACTGGGTTTTCTTCTGCTCAGATACCCCTGAGTGATGGAAACAAAGACAGTGAAATTCAAAATGTTCCGGTTGTGTCTTCCACATGCATTGCAAAATCCAGGAAATCCAACCTGTATTTGCAGAATCAAATCATGCTTCAATGCCAGTAAGAGTTGATGTTGTTAGTCATAGTTTCAGGCCTAGCAATTTTTTCAGAATCCAGACTTCAGATTGTATCTGGGTGTTTGTCATGATGTTCTTTGTTCCTGGATTGTTCCTGGCAGTCACTGTGATCCACTGTTGTAACTCATGTTTAGCTTTGTCATGTGCCCAGCACCTGATGGACTTTCCATGCAAATGAAGAACTTCTAATGATCTCTTACTGCATTAAAAATAACCGAAACAAAACCCTCCCTTAGAGAGGAACAGATTCATTCCTCTGCCTTTGGGATGTGAGGATCAGTAGAGATGCAGTCAGGAGAAGTGGTAGCTTGTAGAAACCCCTGCCTGAGTGCTGTATTTGTACTTTCTAGTCATAAAATCATAGAATGCTTCGGGTTGGAAGGGACCTTAAAGGCCATTTAGTTCCAACACCCTGCCATGGGCATGGACATCTTCCATTAGAATGGTGAAGGTACTCTTGGAACATTGGAAGCTTCTCCTCACATGCCAGTTTTTGCTCAGTCTTGATAGGCCTGTTAGAATTCATCTTCCCCCAGTAAACTTCACAGGCTCTACATTATTCCTTGTACTTGTAACTGCCATGTATTTTCACCCAGTTTTCTTTTAGGGTCAAGATTCTCTGAAATTAATGTGAATTAGAGAAAATCTCTTCTGGTCTGGGGGGATTTTAAAGCTCTTTTTTGTTGACGTTTCTTATTGGTGTTTTCCTTTTGGCAACATTTATAGAATAGATTTCCTTCTTCAGATGTAGAAATAGATAAAAGAATAATAATAAGAATCCCATGTTTTTGTGAAGTGCCCTCCCCAGACCCCGTTTCAGTTTGTAGTTGCATTTCATCATGAATGGTTTTCAAAGCTGCTGCTTGGTCTCCTTAAGTGCAAAGTCATCTCAAGAGCAATATATTTTAATTCTTCACTAATTATTTTTCTATTTCAGACGATTCAGGAAATTAAAGCTGTTTTGGCAGCACAGTATATTAGATCTTCTATAACCACATTTCATGTGATGTGAGCTGGTCTAAATTCCCTTTTATATTAGATTAGTGATTCTAATTTAACATGTAAGTATTTAGCATGCATTATAGTGTACTATATTTAATTTAATTACCTTTTATGCCTTACCATACATTTAATAAAGCAATTATTTAACCATTTACTACCAATGAATTATTCTTTGATATTGAAATTAATATTGTCTGTAATGCATAGAGATGCACTAAGCAAGATGGAAGTATCTTGAAAAAAAGTTGAGGGCCACATTAAGGCCCTACTTCTCTGCTTATTTTGTCTTTCTTTCCTGAGTTTTGTAAGGAAAAGTGAGGAAGTTGGCTTGTAAAACCAGTGACTTTCTGAGTCTGTTACAGTTCACTTCAGGAGACACTTTCACATAAAATATTTTGCTTCCCTTTTGTATGGGTTGGAATTAATAAACAACTTTAAATAATATGTTCATCAACATGTAGCCCAGTCTTGTTGCTTTTTTCAGCAAGTCTTGAGCCCACCGGGAGCTTTTCCCCTCCAAGGGTTGAGGCAGGTGAGGCTCTACAGAACCACAGTAAGGTCATCTGCTTGCAGCTGCAAAATAAATGTCTTGTGCACCACTCACAAAGTCATTAAAATGTTGATTGATGATTGGTAAAACATTTTACCATCGTCAACAGGCTTAGAGTTGTGTTTTCAGCAGCATAAATCATCTGGTTTATATGTCATTAATTACAGAGTGGGTGCCACTGAAACCAACATAGTGATATTGTAGTGCCTGGTTTCACAGTGGTCTGAAGTTTTCTGCAGAAATAATATCTGTAAAATGGTTACAATAAAAATTATGTCATGGTTTTTTTTTTCTTTCTTTCTTTTCCCTTGCTACAGCATGGCTATCCAAGTTGACAAGTTCAATTTTGAGAGCTTCCCAGAATCCCCCACTGATGGGGCACAGTTGGCAAATGCAAAGCAGCTGGAAGAGGAGAGGCAACAAGCACGAGGTCTGGAGATTAACAGCAAGCTGGATATTTGCTGGAAAATTATATCCTTTCATAAATACTTGCTTTAAGAGTATATAAATAGATGCCCTATGATACATTTCATTTTATAATTCAACTCACTTCACAGCAGTGTTACTGGAAAGAAAAGTAATTAGAACTATGAAGCTTATCATAATTATAGACTGTTTAAGGTTAATTGTGCTGTATATTATTTAGGCGATGCTTGGGTCATCCTATAATGGCTTTTTCTGAGTCACTGAGCATGTCATAAATCCTCTGTGTTTTTCCCAGCTTTTAGGGAACTGAGGAAGTACAGTTAGGATTGGTGAGTAGTAGATTTATGGGGTCAAATTTTTCTGTTCTCCCCCACACCAAGTAACTGAATCATGAAGAAATACATGAAGCTGGATTTAGAGAGTTTGCATATATTTAATTAAATTTGAGTAAATCAGAACATATTAGAATAATTTATTTCCAAGTCCTCTTTATAGATTTAGTAATGTATCTAATCTTGGGTAGCTTTTTAAGGCTTAGACAGGACTTGTGTGATGACTTAGTCATTCTAAACATAAAATCCCCATAATAATTCTAAATGCAGTAAAATATTGCCTTATGATTATTAATAAGAAATTGCATTCAGTTTAGAGTTAAAATAAACCAATGGTGCTGCTATAAATTTCATGATTTCTATAAAAAAATCTTGTGCTTGGCTTGTCAAAAATACACTTTCTCATGATTTTCTTCAGGAAACATTCTCTACAGCCTACAGCCCCCCAAGCCATGTGATGGTACTCAGCACTTTGCAGATTTATATTTTTCACTCAGATCATCCTCAAATTCACATGATAGGGGGTGGCAGAAGATGAGAGAAGAGTGGCAATCAAATCGTGCTTTATCTGTTTGTACTTTTAACTGTGCTTTTGTCCAGTGATCTGAAATGATGTTTCATTACTAATTATTATGAGGAAGAACTTCTTGACTGTGACGGTGACTGAGCACTGGCACAGGTTGTTCAGAGAGGCTGTGGGCTCTCCTTCCCTGGAGATATTCAGGAGCTGTCCTGGACACAATCCTGTGCTCTGGGGGCTCTGCTTGAGCAGGAGGTTGGACCAGATGACTTCCAGTGGTCCCTTCCAACCTTAACCATCCTGTGATTATTAAATCAGATCAGAATTTTTCAATGGCATGGCTTGAGACATAAATGAGATTTCTAGGTGCAGTTCAGATTCCCCAAGCAACATTTCAGAGAGAGTTCCTTTTATGCAAAAATGTCAATATTTAACCAACACTCACTTAGAAAATGTCTGTGTTATGGAAAAATATAAATATTCTATGGTAGCATAGATGAATTCTTGCACTGGAATCAAGTGCATAGTTGTAATCATTTTGTCAAGGTGTAAAAATACATCCTCACTCATTCAGTTACTGGGCAACACTGTTTACATCCATTCTGTGTTCTGTATTTAACCCCAGTTTTGATCCCAAAACTATTGTGGCTGACATGTAAGTCAGTACCTTAGAAATCAGTAGAACTATTCATGGATTCTGTGTGTTAAATTCAGTGCAAGCATTGGTTTCTGAATTTTTAATACTTATTATGGTTGTTCTCTCTGTTCCAAGAACTAAAGCTATTCTAATTAATGACAGGCAACAAGTTTCACATGTGCTTAAAAATCCTTGAAGAAATGTGTACATTCTTTTCCAGGTGTCATGTCCCAGCTAGAGTTAATCTTTCTCATCGAATCATAGAATTTTTAATGTTGGAAAAGACCTCCAAGATCATCAAGTCCAAACTTTGACCAAACACCACCATGTCAAGTAAACCACAGCATTAAGTGCCACATTGAGTCATTTCTTGAACACCTCCAGGATTGGTGACTCCACCACCTCCCTTGGCAGCCCCAGCCGGTGCTTGACAACCCTTTCGGAGAAGAAATTCTTCCTGATGTCCAACCAGAACCTCCCCTGACTTCATCCTTTTATTTATTGCAGCAACATTTAGACATGAACCAGTCAATACAAAAAATCTTCTCTCTAAGTTTAAGAAACTTGATTTCTGAGGCATTTTTCTCCCATCAGACTAAGTTGACTTCTCAAAGCCTGAGAGTTACAGATCAACAAAGTTCATCTGACCCTTCGAGCAAGGTGTGTCACCAGCTGACTGCAGCAAATTGCAACCAGTAAATTCCAGTTAGGTCCTAGAACAATTCATTTTCACAGTGAGGGTACTCAAATGCTTGAACAGGTTGTCCAAAAGTGCTGCAAAATTGCTGTCTGAAAAATTCTGGACAATGCCCTGGTCTGAACAACTTGATGCAATTTCAGTATTTTCCATGCTTTGAGCACAGGGCTGGACAGTGACTCTGGAATTGCCTTTCAATATAAATTATTCTGTGATTTGTGCAGCCAGGCAGAGGGCTGGGTCAGAGAATGACTTTTGAAAACTAAACTCTTTTTCCTCCCCCTAACTTCTGCTATCCCCCTTCTGCTAGGTTTGATTGAAGCCAGAGAAATTTTCTAACGTACTGTGAAAGAATTGCTATTGCAGTGAAATGAGACTATAACATTTTGGTGTCATTTTCTTGAAAATATTCTATACCTAGCCCTAACAGCCTTTAAAAAAGTGAGACTTCCAGTGCCACCTTAAATATCATGTTCCATTTGTAACTTTTCTAATAGTTAGACCTTTTTTTCCTTACTTCAGCCTTAATATCTGTGATATATAGGAAGCCTGTCCTATTTGCAATGTTTCCTTACATTTTAAAAATTGTATTGTTTGCCCCTTCCTCAGTTTTTTTGTTTGCCATATTTAAACCTAATTGCCAGCATTTCTTCCAAAGCACATTTTCTTTCAGTCATATTGCTGATGTTCTGCAGTACAGCTCTATTTTTCTCAATATGTGGGATCCAAAGCTGGAGGCAATACTGCAGGTGAGGTTTCTCACAGACTAAAATTGTACCTTCCAGATTTCAGAGGTGATGCTTTCTCTCAGAACTATTCTTTAATTCTCTTGCAAGTGTTGCATGACTGATTGATTTTTTTTTCCATGTGGCCCAGCATAACTGACTGAATTATTATTCCCAGCTTTCATTTATAGATTTGTTGATTCCTTCTGGGGTGATACTTGGAACTTTTCTTCATCTAAGTGATCTTCATAAGTTCCACTCATTTATTAGTTCACTCATTTGTGAAAAGTGACATCTTTTCCAAATACACAAAAATTATGAATGTTTTTGTATTTCATCGTCTAAGCAGCCAATAAGGATTTTGAAATTAATATCTATCACACAGAACCTTGAGTCATCTCATTTGCCTGACAGCAAATCACTGATAACTGTTATTGAAATTCACTTATCAGTGTCTGTTCAGCTTTTGATGACTTTATCATAATTATGAATCTTCAGTTATGAGAATATTACATGTTGTGGAACTTCTGTACATCAGTAAAGGTTTCCTTACATTTCCATGCATCTTCTTAGAAAGAATTGTTTGCAAAAATAACTATTATTTAAGACCCTAAATAATTGCATATAATTAGTTTCAATAATAAAGTACCATAATAATAATCAAGCAGAGTTTAAAATATCATTAAGGCTACTGCTGTAAGTAAAATGTGCAAATTATGCAAATTTATTTTTAATTAGTATAATTCTTATTTATGAACATTTGCTATTTTTTATGATTATGTGCATTCTTTCACCTGCATTTATTTGCAAAGGACATATGTATTGAAAATAATTTTTTTTAGGGTGCAAGATGTGGATTGTAGGGAGAAAACACATGAGTAACTTCCAAATAGAAACCATTTTTTAAAACCTATTGTCTTTTTAAGCAGTAGGTTTTAGATAACATACTGTGTTCTAATTGTGAGTACCCAGCTATACATGAGGCAATCCACATAGTGTAAAAGACCAAAGTTTTCCCTGGGGAAATAACTGGTTCATTTGACTGTCATTTAGGTTTTTGGTATGAAATAGTTTAGATCATATTCAATCTGTTGCTACAGAAACATGAAATCAGGGTGTCAACTGTGAAGAATTGGGGTTTTAGTTTTATTTTTTTTAACAGCATCTGGTGATTGTGTTCCTTGGCTCTGAGGCTCCCACTGAGGCTTATTTGATTGTGCAGATGAACATATCTTGAACTGTTAAATGTGAACAGTTGTGCTGGAAACTGAAAGTTGCAACTGTTTGAGTCCTGGCTGATGCCTGTGTTGTTAATAGCAAAGATTTGACTGGAGGAAATGAAGCCTGGATCAACAATCTGGCTCCTCCAGAAGAGCAGGTTTGTGATCACAGTGAGACTTCAGCAAAATGTGTGGAGGTTTGGTTAAGCAGATAGATTCTGCAAGGTCAAACTAAACCTTAGCAGTCTGTTCTTCTGTTTATCTGGGCAGACTTTTTCAATGAATTTTAAATCCTGGACCTTACACTTCTGTCTTTTGTCAGCTTTGACTTTGAGCTAGAAATGAAAGGGATGATGGCAACCCCTGCTCCAACTCCTTTGCTTTCATTGACTTCTAAAGGCTTGTCTTGGAAAATAGGCAGACTCTTGAGTTAAGCTTTTCTGTCTTGTCCCTCTGACATTTTCTTCATATTTTGGTCACTTTTTGTCTCCAAGGTAATGAGTTTGTTGCAATGTTTGTTCAGTTTTGTATTTATCATCTAATGAACAATTTTATGTAATTGTCTGATAATATGGTCAGGAGACAAAGATCAGTGATCAGGAATTCCATAATCCAGATCCCTCTCTAGGTCCATGTGAACACATAATTCCATTGTTTCCACAAGTCCACTTTGGTTACAGCTCAGCCTTGCCTTCCCCTCCTTTGCCACCGGACTCCTTTATGCTGCTTCAGTCAACGATCTGATTAGATAAATGCAATTTCCTGAATATATGAGTCAAATAATCTGCATGGCCTAACCATTTAAATGCTATGTTTTTCTTTCACATCGATTTACCAATTGCAAAAATTGAAATTTCCAATTTGTTCTGCAGTCCATGGCCGTGTATCTAAGATAAACTAATATCATCGATTTGTTTTGCAAAGAAACAAATAAGACCCTGAACCTTCACATTAATATATGATAACACTCACTGAACTATTTGTTGTCTTTAGAATGACATTTATTTTGCCACAAGTTGACAATAAGCAGTGTGCTAAGAATGAACTGAGTTAATTTGGTGCTTGTGATGGAATAAGGAAATTTATTTATCTAAGAAGTTGAGCTATAAAAGCTTGAACTCCTTTTGGGATATTACATATTTATTTCTGTTAATCTGTTTGCAGCCTTTTGGTTGTTTGTTTGTTTTTTACATTTTTTAGCTTTTGTGAAGAGCCATTCAGTTCTAACTTTTTTCTTTAACGTGTAACCAAAACCCAACAAATGTATCACTGAATCCCAGGATGGGTCAGGTTGGAAGGGGTGACAGTGGGGTCATTTTGATGCCTTAGGATTTTAGCTTTTATATTTTTCATGTATTTGTAGTCCTGTAGCCTTTTGTTGTATAACCCTAACCCCATACAGATCCTTAGCTGGTATTCTTCCTAGCCCTGTAAGGTAGACAAAACACATCCCTGAGATCTTGCTCTTGCCTGTGGAGCAAGGGCATTTTGCTATCCCATGTCTCATGAAATGTAAACAAAATTGAGCTAATGGGGCCAAACCCAGGGTGCAAATGACTTCATTACCTGCACCTCTAATTGGAAGACTGGGGTCAGTATGCAAATCTGCTGAACTTACAAAAGTGTCAAAGTCCTATATCACATGTACATTTTGGGTATGCATCTTGTGTGTGTTGTTGCCATAATGTACCTGAAGGACCTTCATTAAACCATAACTACTGTATCCCCTTAATTTTCTCTGGCTTCTGATTTTTAGGTGTTGATAAAGGCAACAGTGTGGTCCAACCTCCCTGCTCAAGCAGGGTCATCCCAGAGCACCTGGCAAAGGATTGTGTCCAGACAGTTCTGGAATATCTCCGGTGAGGGAGACTCCACACCCTCTCTGGGTTATCTGTTCAGTGCCTGGTCACTGCACAGGAAAGAAGTTCTGCCTCAAGTTCAGGTGGAACTTCCTGGGCATCAGTTCCTGCCCATTCCTCTTGTGCCATTGCTGGGCACCAGGAGCAGAGCCTGGTCCATCCTCTGGCCCCTTCCTGCAGACGCTGACAGACAGGGATGAGGTCCTCTCTCAGTCATCTCTTGTGGCTGAACAGGCCCAGCTCTCTCAGCCTTTCCTCATAAGAGGGATGTTCCAGTCCTTTAATCATATTTTGTTTTCCTCCACTGGCCCTGATCCAGGAGCTCCATGTTTCTCCTGCACTGAGGAGCCCAGAATGGACACAGCACCCCAGATGTGCTTCACTACCTCCCTATGGCTTTATGTTCCAGGGGAATGTTCCATGTGTTCCACATGGAGCTGCTTTGCTTTCACCAGTGATAAAGAATGGAGAATCACCTATTTTGTGGTACTTTTTTAGTGTTATTTGAGACATTAAGTTTTCCATGAACAGTTAAAAGTAAGTTAAAGTAAGTTAAGACATTAAGTTTTCCATTAAACAGTTAAAATTTGTAATATTCCAGGCACCACTGTGAGTCTGTTGTAAGTAAATTACAGTGAAGTTAGTTTAATGTTACAGTTAATGGCAGTCACTCTGTTTTAAACCATCTTTTAAATACTGCATTTTTATTAGTGTTTTCTCTCACTTGTATTCCTTAGATTAAAGATGTGGTAACAGAATTATTTTTCTGCTGTTCCTGTGAAGCAATTCAGACTATGTATTCTCTACCCTCTAGTGTGTTTTATGGAAATTATTCAGTTGTGTTGGTGTTCTGAGTCTTATTTTTCAGCAGCAACACTCTTCTAAGGTGATCTTCTGCTGCCTTCAGTTTTCCAAATGGATTCTTTTCTTTAATGGTGTTTACAGCTTTCAGACTCTTTGGGGTTTGTGAATTCTTTATTTGTGGTCTTTTTAGGAGGAGAAAAAGGTGCTATTTATGACATTTTTCAGGGCATGAGAATATTTTAAAAAATATAGGCAAGAATTCTGTACTGGGTATTGATTTTCCTCTTCTATCATCTCTGAGGTCTTGAATCTCAATCACTAACTGTTAAATCTACTTTTGTTCTGAGGTTACAAGACTTTTCCTTAAATCTCCTGGAGACCCTGAAAAATTATGTCCTGTGCTAGAAATTAGTTATCTGCAGTGCTTGTTAATTTTCTTTTAAATGACAAAGGCGAATATATTCAGTAGTCAGAGGATATGTGTCTCTTTCCAGAGTTTACAGAAGAGGGACTGATCACATTTAGAAATTGTTTATAAAAGCTCAGATATTCTTTTATTTTTTAATGTATTTTTGAGGAACAGGTTTCCAATACTTTTGGAGTAGCTGGTTGAAATCTTGATGAATCTTGCTAGGAATTTATCCCTTAATTGAGGTGGGACAACTTGTGGTTGCTTCATTTGAAGATGATGAAGGTGAAGTGTTTACAGGTCTCTGAGGGAAACCTCCTCTGTCTTGAATTTCCTGTGTGATGCTCCCACTGTGCACAGGCAAGAGCTGAGCTGGGAACACGGTGCAGGGGCAGTGTGAGCACTCAGGAGCTCCTGTGCATGAGGGAGCTGTGCTGGCTCCACCTCCACTTCTTCCTCTCAACCTCACTGGGGCAGGAGCTTCTCTTGGTGCAAAACCCAAACCACTGAATGCAGCCTTGCCTGGATACAAGGTGGTGCTGACATCTGCATATGCCTCAAAGCCCTGTGAATTCAGTGCCTTTGTACAGTCAGGGAATTAGAAAATAAGGAATCAGTGCTCTTCCTGTACAAATCAGTATTACCTTGATTGACACAACACATGAAATTATCATTAATTTGTTTAAATGGATAATACAGTCTTTGCATGATGTTGGATATTGCCTATGCTTTTATTTTAGCACTTTTGTAACCTGTTTTGAAGCCCTTTTGAAAGAGATTCTTCTGTTCACAACAGGGTATTTAAGTGCTTCGCTGTCCTTAGAGTAGGAACAATTTCCTAATTTTTCTTGTTTCAGTCAGAGTCTGTTTCTGAGCTCATGCAGAGTGGAAAGGGAAGCTTGCAGGTGTGGTTCTGGTCTGATGTTTGCCCTCAGTTTGCACTGCCATTGTCCAACATCCCTGTACCTCCATGGAACTGGCACCAAGTCAGCAGTCAGCGCTGTCCTAGCAGACATTTGTTCTGTTTTCTGTTGCCCTATCAACTTTTCACCTTTTTGTTTTCAGATTGTTCCTAATTTATCGTTCTGACTTCTCACCCTGCACACATACTTAGAGGTTTTGCATTTTTACAGCTTCCAGGCTTTTTTACCTTTGTGTTTTATTATGGTTCAAGTATATTTTACCTTTGCTTTAGTACTCCTTAGTGGTATTAAATTTTTATATTCAGAAGATATCAACTGCTGTAACTTTTACTGTTGGTCAATTTATGGGTTAATAAACCATATGTAACATTGACCTTTAATGAATCTCTAGCTTTCAGTTTTGATTTGCAATAATAAAAGTTGTACATATCACATGCCCTTTCTCTCTCTGAAACAAAATTTTCCTTAATTCCAATTTACCCTTCCTTGAAACGTGAAGGGGAAGCAAGTGTGGAAGGAGTTCTCAATCAGCTGGTCCTGGAGCATTTGCAGTTGGCTCCTCTCCAGTGGGGTGAGTGGTGGCAAAATCGATTGATGATCTTTTTAGAGAATGTACTGGCTTGTAATTTTCAGCAGCATGAGAATGATAATGTTTTCATTTACTGATAATCTATGATACAGGAGAACTTGATAGGAATTTTATTTTCCTTTAGATATTTTACTTAGCTGGAGATAAATGTAGAATTGATAGCTATTTTATTTTAAGTACCAGTGTTGGGTGATAGTAAATATGAAACCTGACTGTGCATTTTTCCTGTAATTTTCAGTCTTAGTTGTCTTGTATGAGAGGTGGCTTCTACTTAAATTCTCCCTTTTTCTTACAGTGTATGTGTTTAAAGTAATTTCTCTGCGTTTTTTTTTCATATGGAATGGTAATGTACTTGTGATATATTTCTTATTATGATCTAGACAATTGCATTACTAACTTTTGAGGTGCAGAAAATGTTGTTAGTCTGGGTAGTGTGGAAGAATTACTTGTCTGAATTTTGAATTTAGAATTATGTTCCAGCGATGAAAAAATTGAATTAATTTAATTTTGAAGAGCTGTAATGTGACTTCTGTCTGAGGTTCTCAACAAGGCTTGTTCAGAGGCTTTGGAACATGGGCTCTTTTATCCCCAATGCTTCTTTGTGATGTACAAGTTTCAGATAAAGTCTTCAGGTCATCTGAAAATTTTTCCCAAAGCTTTTGCTTTTAAAACAAATTTAAATCTATGCTCCATATTTTAATATTTTGATGACCTAGAGAGGACCAATTTTAAGGAACAATGATCCGTCACTATTGTCTGTGTTAATTATTAAAATTAAAATGACCCCAAACTCTAGTATTTGTGTACACTTTTAAGTGCTTGGGTTTTTTCAAGCATGTTGACCATCCTCAATTCATTAAGATCTGGGAGCACTTTGTTTATAGATGAGAAGATTACAAATGGTTTAAAGTAGTTTGTTGTAAGTATGTCAGACTTTAACCTCTGAAGTCATGCTCAGCTGACCTTGGTTCTTCAGGGGATTCAAGGATTTGGTAGCTTTTGTTTGTATGACCAACTGGCTTTGGCCATGGTTGCCCTCATCCTCATCAATAAAACAAGTGGTTTGTGTCAGATGTGTGTTGTGGGCTCAGCCAGGTCATGGCTTAGCTCTGCAGAGTGCCATTGACCATCAGCAGCTTTGTAACCTGGGCTCTGTGTTGGAAAAGTTTCCTTTGGCACATCACTGTAAGGATGAAAAACATGTTTTTTTTCTTTCTCTATATCCTTGGTTTTTTCCTTTGAATTTTCATTTTATGCCAGATTCTACTTTCTTAGTTAAAGAGGCTTTTTGAGTCATAGGATTGTACCTGGCATTCCTGCCTGAAGACTGATATTCTTTGATGCACTAGTTGAAAAACATGAATGTGGCACTGATTTACAATAAAATCTGATCTCCTGTGGAGTTGTTTATTTCTCAAACTGCTGATTAGTTCAGTGAAAGAGTCCCAGTTACTTTAGTTTTCAGCCAAAACTCTGTGATGTTCTCTGCTCATAACTGCATAATCTTTTTGCAGCACAGTCTGTTGACTGATGGTGTTGTACATGTTAATTTTCTACATTGAGTAAAGCAGGGAAAGGGAGATCCTATGGGATATTGAATACTTGCTTTGCCACCCCTTATACATAATATTTCCTTATGGAAAATTCAGTGTTGCAGGAGTTTATGTTTTTAGTTTAATTTTTCTCAATCTGAAATTGCTAATGGATATTATCAGTTTTGTATAACACACAAAGTATGTCCATGTAGAAGCTGTAGCTCACTGCAGAGATCATTGAAAATGACATTTTGGTTAAATGCCTGATTTTACTTGAAAACAAAAGCAAAAAATTGAAAATTAAAGACAATGGAGATGTTTTGGCTGTATTTAGTTAACCATAAGTGTGAACATTCAGCAGTTAAATCTTTGCTAGTGTTGTAGCCAGGTAGCCCTTCCTGCAGCTACTGCAGTCCCTCCAGACTCTGTATTGTGGCAATGCAGGATGATTTTGTCTCTATTAATGTGTGGGATGGAAAAGGAATTAAAAGATTGTTATTATTGTTTGGTAGGTGGGAGTAATAAGGAGTTGTTGAGAGGTCTGGACAACCAGGGGTATGTGTGTGCCTATGTACATGCATTTAGACAATGTGACACTCTGTCTTTTGGACTCAAATTCTGTTCTAGTGCAAGAATATATTTCCTATTCCACTTTTACAGGCATGGGAAAATGCTAGGAGTTTAAAATACTGGAATATTGGAATATCAGCCAAATTTTTTTTTTTCTCTTAATCATTACACTGTTTGTAGTCACAACCTGGCTTTGCTTTGAGTTTCTTTTTTCTGTATGTTGACAATAACTTGTGATTTAATGTAAACTCTTTACTACTGGCCATCATTGTACATAGACTTTGCATAAATTGGCTAAAAATTTGGCTTAGTTTTATGCAATAAAAATGCTTCTATGGTTATTTGAGGATTTTGCTATATTGATGGTCACATAGAAGGGTTTACTTTATTATAAGTGCTCACAGTGAAACATGAATGAATATTTAACATGGTTTTGATTAAAAAAATGACTGGCTCTTATTCAAATTTGTAGAAGCTGTACTTCAACATTCCTTTTAAAACTGGCATATTTAATTCATATAGGAGTTAATATTACATCTCCAAAATTATGAAAGTATATTGAAATAATTTTTCATGTAAATTTGACAGTCCTGTCCTTTTTTCATTAAATGCAAGGCAAAGAGTAGAATTAAAAGTTGGTGACATTGAAATTTTGGACTGAGGGTAAGAAGTTACCTTTGAAAGTTGTCAGATAGAGGGGAAAAAAGTAGCTGGTAGTGAGCAGTTTGTTTTGATGTCATATAATTAAATGTCTGGGGAAGGGAAAAGTATTGAAGACATGGGGAATAATAAAAAAGAAAATATTTCAAAGGCTAGAGTGAGAGTTCTTAATGTGTTGTTAAAATTGATTTTAAGATTTAGGACATCTCTGTAAAATAAAGTTGTCTGTTAGGCAGGTTAGTAAATCACATGTAATTGAAAAGCATCGTCTTGCTCAACACCACCAAGTTCAATGTTCTCTGAAATTTATGACATATTTTCTTTTCACTGCTGGGCAACAAACCAAATGGAAGCATAGATGTGGTTTTAAGGTGAATATATTAATATCATCAGATCAAGGAAACACAGGCTGCAGAGTTCAATGAGGAGAACCAAGACTCCTCAAAGGCCTGTGCCATACAAGCTCTGTGGTTGGTTTGGAAATGATCGTGTGGAGGTGTCTGTAGTTGCTGTCTGTGCAGTATTTTTTCAATCTTTAATTGATTTATGTCACTGACTTTGCAAGAAAACAAAATTCTGGGACTGACCTTACCAGTTTTGATGGTGCTCTTCTGCTTTTCGTAGCAAAATTATCATGGGTACAAATGCCTGCACAAGATTTGATTGAACTTAAAGTAGCCTGAGTTTGAAATAGGCTGTTGATAGACTGTGGAAGAAGCCTGTCTTGGGATATTCCTACATTCAAATGAGAAGTTCCTCTGAAGGGAGAGGCTCCTGACACTTTGAATGCTGAAAAACAATTCTCACAAGAGAAACCTATTTTGAATTCTCCTACACAGAGCAAAATAAACATAACTTCCTTTGCTGCCTGCAAGCCCCAGGTATAGACATCTTTTCCTGATGACCCTCATGTGTATAAGAGGGAAGATTTATTAGAGAAAATTGGTTTAGAAATTTAAAGCTGTAGACACTGGAAAGTGCTAGAGGTTTTAATATATCAAGCAAATGCTTTTCTTTCTCTGTAGCAAGAGAATAACTGAATAACTGAAAATCAATTATTATATATGAATTCTAATATTACTAACAGTAGTGTTCCAAGAAACATGCATTTGTCAAGTTTCACTGAGGAAAAAGTCCAGAAATAGCTTTTATGCTTTCATTCATTCTTTTATTTCATTGACTCATTTCATTAATTCTTCCCTTATTTCTTCATTAAAAAAATGTGAATTTCAAGACAGTTTATAATGTTTAAATTAAGCATGGATGCCTTTTCACAATGCAATGCAATTTATTTCCTAGTATGTGATTACAGGGATAACTAAAATCCCTACTCCTGAATGCTGCTCAGATCATACATAAGAAAAGTGATGGTCAGTAGACAAAGTGTTCATTATTTACTTATAGGTGGAGAATGCTACACACCTTGTTGTGGGTCCACAATAAATTGTGTGCCTGTCCATATCATGTAGGCATATTGTACTCAGAGATAACTGAAACACTCAAAAGTGATTGGTTTTAAATTGTCCCTCAGAGGTAGTTGGAATCAATAGATGATGTTGATTTAAAAGTCTTTTGAAGTGTTTTATGAACATATGGTCCATGACAGCTTGTTTGGAAGTTCTGTCTGGTTAAGTTTCCCAAAACATCATATGGAAGTGTTGCTTTAAAAATAAATTATCTTAATAATTAATTGTATATTTTAGAGAGCACCAAATTATATTCAATGTTCACAGCTTTATATTTCATGGATATTAACATTAATTACTGAAACTACACACCCATTTTATTTTGTAGTTTCCAGTCTGACCTTAGTCAATAATTAAATCCTCCTTTCCATAATTTATGTGATTAACTCTTGGGATTTCAGCAGTGTGAAATCACTGCATCCTGAACACACAGGAAAATATTTTATAGTATCTACCAGTGAGTAAATGATGCACCTCTGAGCCCATGTTTTGGGTGCCAGCTGGGCAATCTGATAGGTCATGGTCCCCATGGACTCAGTTCAGAAGAGCCAGATCTCTGCACACACGACCACTGCTCACTGTTTGGCTTTAGCCAGGGCAGTCCTACAATGTTGCTGTTCCCCATCTTCAAAATTCCAAGGCTGTCTCGGATGTTTTTTCAAAAACTGGATTTAAAGGGGAACTGTGAGGAAGTAGTTTTACTTTCTCTTTTAATAAACAAATCCCTCCTAAGCCCTGGACAGGACCACTTATATTATGTAGATACAAGCTTGGAGATACAAAGACATCAGAGGGTGTATGAGGGTCTGCCCTTCAGAAAAATGGTGAATGTTACTGTGTTTATTCACCAGACTGAAATATTCTGTAATTATTACTAGTTTGGAATTACAGTACTCTGGTCATTGCCATCACTGGAGAGATGAAACCAAGAGTGTTAACCAGAAGATCTCAGGAGTAAGCTGTCTGTAAGGTAGAAAATCACAATCTGATTCATAGGAAGACCAAGACTAAGAAACAGTCTGGTGATAAATGGATTTTGCAAGGTAACCAACCTTTCTCATCCATTTAGAAAAATCTTCAGGTTTTTCATTTTTATTTTTAAGATCCAAGAGAAGTGGGAACACTTTCATATCTTAACAGCTTGTGTGCAGGCTGTTTTGGAGGATATTTTGGCAATGTCAAACAAGCAGCATGCTTTAGTTCCTGGGAAGTGTTAAGGGACTGGTGTAGTACCCAGAAAAAATGGACTGACGTGATGAAACTGGGGCATCTGGCACAGGAATAATGGTCTTGCATGTCAAAACACACTATTGTGTGATGTGCTTTGAATCAGCTGTTGTTTCTAATTCCTGCCAAAGCCTTGGTTACTCAAAAGTGAAAGGAAAAACTTGCAGAAAAAAAAGGTTTCAGACACAACCAGATCGGTAGTGATTTCAAAGGAAAGATGCTAAGAATAAAGAGAGCACCATAAAGTGAAAATAAATTAACAAAACCTCTTATGGAATGGCCTGAGAGAAGTTGTGTGGAGTGCCAGTGGTTCCTTCGTATCAGATTTCTGAAGGAATTGGCAGCTGGAGGTTCAGGTCCAGCACTTTTAATGAAGCAATCAGAAGAGAGGGAAGAAAAAATGGGGTAATAAATACTAATGGAGAAGTCTAAGTCTTGGTCTAGGATCATCCACAGATTTTCTGGGCAGCCTGTTCCACTGTCTCACCACCCTCATTGTAGAGAAGTTTTTCTTTAAGTCCAGTCTAAACCAACCATCGTCAGTTTAAAACCCTTGCCCTTTTTCCTGTCACTACAGGTCTTGGTCAAAAGTCTCCCTCTGTATTTCTTACAATATTTCAGTAATCTTAAACCCCAAGTACTAGAAATGAAATGGTGAAATGGAGTCCAGAAAAGGTTGTCTGTTCTGAGACTAGTAACACAGAAATCTGCTACAAGTTCAGCTGCCTGATGTTATTGGAATTTATTGAATTGTTACTCTGAGCTACCAGAATAATTCAGCAATGAGGAAAGGTGATATTTGTCCAAGCCTGTAATGGAACCTCTTGGAGAAGAGCTCAAATCAAACCAGAATATGAAAATGTAAAGGTTTGGAGATGATCAAGGAATGAAGACTATTGGCAGGTTTATGCTATAAAGATGCTACACTGAATAAAACCTGATCAATTCTCCAAAGCTGTGTAAATTTGGCAACTGAGATCTGTGTTCACTACTTAGAACATCTACAG
This sequence comes from Climacteris rufus, assembly GCA_013398175.1. NCBI lineage: Eukaryota > Metazoa > Chordata > Aves > Passeriformes > Climacteridae > Climacteris > Climacteris rufus. The sequence goes on along the minus strand of VZRZ01002767.1, from coordinate 352,960 downwards.
CCTGTTTGCTCTGAGTTGCAGTATCTCTGAGATGCATTTTTTTAGTTAGCAAAATCTAGAGTTGACTGATCTCCAGGAATCCATCAGAGGACTAGGGTCTCAGGGAGGGGAGAAAAATTGCTGAAGTAGAACAACTTTTGGCACAAGATCATACATGGTTTTCAGCACAATGTTAAGGTTTTAGCACAATGTTACAGTAGAAATACTGGGGAAGAGGAAAGTACCAAATAATGGTGTTTAATCAGATACAAAAAAGAGAAAAAGAAACAGGACATTGGGGTAGAAGGAAAATTAACTCATTCAAGCTTGACCAAGCACATGTGCCTAATGAATTTTGTTACGTAGAATAATTGAGTGACTATTTTCAATATTTCATTTACAGAACCATGGTATTTTAAAGGAAAAAAAAGAGCAGCTATGCTTACTTCTTTATAGGAGTATTGCTTATGATATTCAGTTAAGCCATAGGAGGTGATTGAGAAACACCCTAATGATGATAAATTGTTTTGCAGTTATGCAAGGTACTTAATTTTCTAGGTATTGTTAGAAGTAAATTGAATAGAAGATTAAATGAACATCCAAATTAAAAAATGAAAAGCTACTATAATAATGGTGACAATGGGTTACATGTTCAAAAAGAACTGTGTGAAGGTAATTGTAAGGAAGAAGATTGAAAAGACAAAAAAGCTGTCTTGGAAAGTAGTTGGTGAAAAACTATCAGTGCATCTGCAGAGAAATAGATTTCTATTACTTTCATGAACATAGAAGATACCATTTAAATAAAAATTCAGAAAAAATATGCTTCAGCTTATTGATAACTAAAAAAAATGGGAATGAGATTAGAAGGCGTATGTATTAACAAGAGAAGCAAGAAAAATGCTTTGATCAGGCAAGATTTTAATTGCCCAGCAATTAAAGGAGTTGTACAGTTAAATGTGTAGAGAATGAGAAATGGAAAATATACTCATTGTGGTGGAGGACTACTCTGAACAGCCCTGGTAGCACAGGTTTTACATGGGATTGGTTTGGGGCAGTAAACAAGAGGGGAGGCCTCAGTCCAGAAGACTTTGCTTCTCTGCCTTCTGACACTTGTCAGCTCTGCTTTTATTTTACTTGAAAAAATTTTTAATGTACTTGGAACGGAAAGCCATGAATGCTGTAAATGGAAGCAGTCATCTCACTGACCACATTGTACTTGGGATCAGGCTTTTTTACTAAGAAAATTTGTCACTTGACTGGACCATGACTGCTTAGTAGAAGGGCTCATGTACTCAGCTGTAGTTTGCAGTTTGTACTTAATCAAGATAAATTGAAAGTTTCTCTTTTATTTTTGTATTACACTAAAAGCAAATTTTTCCATATATTTGCATGAGTTCTTCCCCCACCTCATGTATTTTGACTCATTGGTTAAGGCCAGCATGACCTTTCATCAGTAGAAGTTCTCCAGCAAACAGATGTTTTGAGGGGAGGGAAGTGGGCTTAATTTTCATTGTTCATTCTGAAGTAGTCCTTTATTTCATCAGGGAAGCAGAAGTGAATTAACAACTGCAAAGAACATAAATCCAGCTCAATAAGCCTTGTAATTCTGAAATTAATAGCTTCCAACTGTCAAAACCTCAGCAGTATGAGCAGAGACCAGAACAGACAGATTTGGATGAAGAAACATATGCTTTGACTGAAGTGCTCTCTTTCATGTACTCTCATTTTCTCCTTTTTAGTTTCTCTCTCTCAAATTTGACATCTAAATGTCTATTTTTTAGCATAGGATATATTTTTTCTTCCATTTTTTGATTTTTCTTAGCCTATTGCACCTCCCCATTGTCCCTTTGTTAAAACAGTATCAGAACTAGATATTACTTTTGTTTTTTATTTTCTATCCCAGAACTTTGGACTAAGCAATCATAAAATTTAATTAAAATAATAAAATTTAATTTCATTTGGTTGATTTGAATCATTAATTGATTTGGTTGTACAAAAGAAGCCAGTCAAACAGAAACTCTTTCCAGAGTTGTCATTCTGTGTACTTATTCATATTGTAAACTCAATAAGGAACTTAGACTTTTTATTTCATGTCTGTTTCCTTCCTAAGCAGAAATTCAGGGTCACTTCAGAAACATTTCTCATTACGTGTGGATACATTAGAAAAAGTTACAGAAGGAGAAGAACTATTTTTATCAACTCAGAACAGGAAAGGGAAGCTGAGCAAATGTCTTCTGTAGGATGGTTTTGCACAAAAGGACTTTTGTCAAATGATACTCAAGTTGGTTTTTATTACTCATTACATTTTGTGTAGTATCATATGAAGTTGTGGCTCAATAACATCAGACACGTACAGAGCTGTTACAGAATTTCTGTATCAAGGCCAGACAGATGAGCAGAAATAAGGAAGAATCAATTAAAAATGTTAGTAGGAGATATAAAGGGTAAAATGTCTCAGCAGTGTCTGGAATTACACAGAGAAGTAATTGGTTGCCTCATGTGAAAACTTCAGGAAAGAAAAAAAGACAGCAGGAGCAATCCTCAATAATTAAAAGAAGTGTTAAAGGATAATTGCATTTCTGTGCTTGGATAAAGAGTCAGCTGTCAGTTTTCTGAGTGAAAGATGGGGTTGAGTTGTTCAAGTCAAAGGAAAAACCCAGGTAGGAGAAGTGTTGGAGACCATAAATCAGAAACTTCAGAGCAGAAGCAGGTGCCACCAGCCTCGAATGGCTCTGGTGGGAAGTCTTCCAACAGTGCTCCCAGCTGTGGGAGCATTTAGTAAATTTGTTTTAGCAGGACGTGAAGCCTCCAAGTTGGTTTGATGCTGCACACAAGCTGCAGCCTCCAGCTGGAGACCCTCTGGAGTGTCCGCAGCAGCTCAGATCTGCCAGGCCTGCTTGGCTGGGGCTCAGCCTTACTCAGCTCAGGCTGAGTGAAACACAACTTTGCACCCCTGCATTGGACCACTTGGATCCAGAACCCTTGTTTGAAATGAGATATATTTATAGCCCTTTCACTTGAGGCCCATGTATAACCCCCCCAGAACAGGAGCTGACCCCACAGGGATGGGTGTCTACGCTGTCCTTCCTACTGAGCTGCTTCCTGGTCTTAACTCCCAACAGTTGCATCACCTCTCTTCCCATGTATGCTTCACTTCCAGAAAGAAAATATCCAGGTTTATCCCACTAATCAAATAGCCAAAAAGCAGTTGTGAAACACAGAAAATGAAAAATGAGTGAGAAATGTAATCTAAGGTCTGAGACTGGGATGAAAATAAGATCAGTGAGCAGCTGTCATTTGGAGTGAGCAACCTGAACTTTGCCTGTTAAAGAGTCAAAATGACCTCTCATGTTTTCCTAGCAACTATAATGTCCTATAACTTGCTGGATCAACCAGTGAGTTTCTGAACATCTGTTCCTAATGAAGGTATTAATCAGCCACACTCTCACCATTTGCTAATTATGAGCTGTTTTTGTTAAACATTTCTGCTGTATTTGAAGGAGATGATTTCTGTTCGTGGGCACTTAGTAGACAGTGCTTTGTCTGCATATTGCTTTAAATTAATCTCATAACATGAAATGTACATTTTTATGTTATTTAATTCAGTAGACTGCAGAAGGTGTCTCAATATAATTTTGTTTGGAGAGCCTTTTGTAAACTTATTGAGCTCTGTCTGGGATCCTTACTGCGAATAGGAATTTCAAGATTAAATTCATTTGTGACTCATTTCCAGCCCTTTTGTTCTCATGTCAATATTGTTCTTTAGTTTAAATAGCTTTTCTCAGTCTCTGATGTTTGCCTTTTATCACTCTTGCTCTTTCTTTTGTGCATCTTGAGACAGCAGTCAGGACTAACTCTCCCAGTCTCTTTGATAGTACAGTGGGTTTTTTTATTTCTCACCCCACAATTATCTCAGTAGCCTTTGTCTGTGTCTGGTGTAAAGTGTGGTTTTTGTTTTCTTAGATCTGGTTGACAAGCTTAGATCTTCAGTAGCATTACTCCTGACATGGATCTTTAATGATCTCTACCTTAAAGTGAATCTGTGCTTTCATTTCCAAGACTCTTTCTCGTGCTTTATTAACCACCACACTCACAGTGAATATTTAGTATTTCACAGAACAGGATGTAAGCTGTTGAAACCAACATGTCCTGTCTCACAAATATGAGTTCGAAACAGGCAATGATGGAGTAAATCCAGCTTGTAAAACCTTCTGGCTCATATCAAAGTTTATGAATTAAGACCAATGTGAGTGTTGTTGGTGCCTGGCTACAGCAGTGTTTAGGGAGTTGCTGCTGTCTCTCTGGTGTATGTAGAATCTTTAATGTTTAATAATAATGGATATCTGGATAATAATGAGGTCACTTTGATTAAATACAAAATAATTAAACCACCAAAATCTTTAGAAGTTAATTTTGATTAAATTTCAAGTTTCAGGCACTCAGCACCATGAGCAATAGTGTATTAAAGCAGTATCAGCCTCACAGGCTGGAAATTCAGCCTGTCAGGAACCCCAGATATGCAAGTGCATTTCAAGTTTATGTTACATTACAAAATAATTACATTTTTGGGAAGGTTTTAGTGCATTTGTTTGGAGTCAGTAATACTTAGAAATCTCTGCAAAACAGATACTGCACAAAGGTAAAAAACATGCTGGAATGACACAAGGCAAGGATTGGAAATGAGGCAATACAAGATTGTTTGCTTGGGAGGAATTGTTTTGGCTTTGTGGCTGTCACAGTGCCTGGTTTTGTACCTCTGAGGAAGCTGTGCATAAATCAGACAAGTAAAAATGGGCAGAGGGAAGCAGGAGTGTGACATGTAGTGATTCATGTCTGATAGGGGAGGCAGGTTGTAATAGAGGTTGGTGATGATAATCTGGAAGCTGTCCTTCAAAAGGCATGGTGGCAGACAATGAAATTCTTCTCTTATTTTGAGAGAGATTAAAAAAGATCCAACTTCTTGTTCATCATACAGAATTAACCTTCACAAACCCTTCTGTTGCTGTAATAAATAGTTTCTTAGGCAACGTGTTGGTAGACATTATGAACAACTCTGACCTGCTGTAAAGCATCATTCTTAATCCCTCTTGATGTCCTTTAAAGGGTCTTTTGTATTCCATTGCTGTTGGCAACTTGGTAATAATCCAGTCACATTTTACCTAATTTGTGTAAAATACCACAGATGGCATTTACCTCTGTCATTCATCTGGAGTTTCAGACTCTGGAGCTGTTTGATTGCCATACAAAGTGCCATAGTAATCAGCAAACCTGTAGTTAAATGAAGTTGGTTATTTTGATGGTATGAACTCAGCAGAAAATTGTTATATGTCTAAATTTAAGGGTGAAGAGACCAAAAAATGGCAGAAAACTAGAGATGTCATTTAGCCCAGGAACTAAATTATATTCCGATTTTGTTTTCTGCAGATATTAAAGCATTGATCCTTTGGACTTTGAAGCAAGTTGTGTGTGTCATCAGTTATCTCACATTGTAGTTTGCTCCTCTAATCAGAACCTCACTGTATTCTGTATGGATAGTGGACATTTCTCAGTTGCACAGATTCCAAATGTGACCCTTGACTGTTCAGTTATTGTCTTTATTCATAGAAGTTCATACTAAGAGCATTCATATTCCCAGTATGCCGTTAGGTAATATAATTGAATTAGTACTATTTATACACAAACTTTCAGTATTAAAGTTTTTGAACTACGTTTGAGAAGAAGCTTTTAAGTGAAATACTGTAGTGATGACTCCTGTGCCTTTCCAGACATGCTAAATTCTAGAGAGGAGACTGTGTGAAGGGGTTTTCTGAGATAACACTGATGAAACAGGAGATAAATGTGCAGCTTCAGATATTTCCAGTGCTTAAGTTTCCACTTGCCCTGAACATTTCACTAGAAATTAAATTTGAGTACATGCTATGTGGCAATTAATAGCATATTAAAACTACCTTGTAAGCAGTGATTAGGCAGCCTTTAATTGTCATTACTTCATATTCTGATAGCAAACTGAATTTATTAAAGTTTGCAAACACTGGAATGAACACAAGTAAATATTTTGCTTGGTAAAATTTTACTTGTATGTAATGATGTCTAGGAGAAAAGTCATTAGGGATTCTTTCTGTTTTGAAACAGGGATTAAAATGAATCCAACTCATCTTGCTATTCATTAAGTAGCTCACTTGTGCTCCCTTATAAATAATAAATTATATGATGGGGAGAATCATCACTGTTAGTGAAATTTGAGTATCAGCAAGTAAGTTAGTAGATACAAATAGAAAATGAGCTATGATCAGCATAAAATGTCTTTGAAACTTTTGAAAGCTGTATGGTGAAAATCAGGATTGAATACCTTCTGCTGCCTAAAAAAGTGGAAGTTGCTGAAATCTACCTGGACAGCTGTTTCCTCATTTTTTCCATTCCCATACTCCATTCAAACCAGGTGTAATTGTCAATTTAGAGAATATTTATTTTCTTCACCCATGAAAATGGGTTATTTTCAAATGTACAGATGAAGTCATTCTGCAAGATGCTTAAGATGTCAGAAATAGCTGCAGATTTCTTCCTGTCAACTCCTTTTATCAGAGAAATCTCATTATGGTGTTAATATATAAATATATATATATGTATATAAATGTGTATGTGTGTGTGTATATATATATATATATATATATATATAAAAATAATTCAGCCAAGACATTATAAATAGATACACATAAAACCTCAGCTGAAATCCCTTCCCCATTTTTGGGGTTGAATATCTTAGAACATTTGTGGGAAATCCTGGGAAGTGACAAGGATGGTGCTGTCAGTAGAAGTGCATTGTTCTTTCTCTTGTCTCCCAACCTCTCCTTTTCAGTCTCCTGTATCTGGAGGTCTCTTACTGAAGAGAAATTATGTTTGTGATTTGGAAGATGTGTGGATTAAAATATTGTAGGCACTGTTGGATGCCTGAAAGCACCAATGACACGAGGAAATTTATACTTTACCCTGCTAATTGTTGGGAAATATGAGCCCTTGATTGGTATGCAATTAGAAGTGTAACATTCTGTTAAACATATCACACAGCATATGGCATGTGAGTAGCAAATCCTCTAATTTGAAATGAAAAAAGTATGCAATTCTGCATATTAGCAATTTTTGCAGGCAATCAAAATTTGCTATTTGTCTAAATGTCAGAGGGGGAAAAGCCATCCTTCGTTATTTTGGTAATCTATATTTGGTTTATGTTTGCTGAAATTTCTGTTCTCTAACAATAAACAAATATAGAAGAGGAAAAACCAGAATATAGTTAAGGGTGCCATTAGTTCCAACTAATCAGAACCATGGCTTTCATTAAAAAAAATAATTTGAATAACATTACCACATCTGCTTTAATTAAAACAAATTAAAAGTGCTGAAGCAAAAACATATTTGTGGAACCTCAGGAAAAAAAATAAAAATCAAAGACCCCTGAGTGGAATTCATTGCTGGGCAATCAAATGGTGCACTGGTAATGGCTCCAGAGACAGATGTTCCTTTCGTTAACAACCTCAGTGGGCTGAAGGCTTGATGCACCCTTTCTGTACAGATCTTCTGATCACCTTCTGTTTGGTGGTGTGTTTTGGGATAACATCTTCACAGCCATATGGAGGTGCTGCAGCAAATACCCTTCTGTTAGAGGCTGAATTCTTGCTTGTATGGACCCAGGACTGACTCAGAATATGTAGGAGCCCATTTTTGAGGCTAATGGGAAGCACTGCTAATTGTTGGTTTCCATGGTTCATGGAGAGATGGCTCTGTAGTGCAGGCTAAGATGGGAGCAAGTAAACTGCACCTAGGAATGGAATAGTTTCCTTTCCCAGTGGATGTGCAAGGTTACTGCATCTCTTCAAATGCAGACTCTGAGGGGATTGATTTCCTTGACTGACTTCATATACACCACCATTTATACCAGTGAAGTTTAAAAGTCTCTGAATGCTTCAGACACATTTTTATTAACACAGTATTCAACAAGCTTGTATTTTCTAATATTTGTAGATGGTCAATTTATCTCACATATGGCAAGCAGTGTTTATCTTTTCCCTTGGAGTTTCTGACTTCCTAGTCAGTCTTTCACTGTTGTCATGTTAGAATAACTCATGACTTAAAAATCTGCCTTATTTCTGTTTTAATTACATCTTGTCTCCGGTCTTCTTCCCATGGCAAAGTATTTGTGAGACATCAGTTTAATGGTATATTTGCCAGTGTATCTCAAAGTAACCTCCTAAGGCTGGCTTCATTAAGTGTTTACCCTGGAATGGGAAGTGGGATTCCCATTTTGCTGCTCACTTTGTGGTCCCTGGCTTTGTCACCCTCCTGCTTCGGTCCCTGAGTGTGACTCTTACTGCAGCACAGCCGAGCCACAGCCCAGCCCTGGGAGGATTTGTGTCCATGTCTCAAGCTGGGCAGGCAAGGGATTTTTTGTCATCTGGCAGATAACTGATCATATGCTCAAGTACTGACATGGGTTTTGTTGTGACTTTGTGCTTCATTTTGCCATTGCATTATACAGTCAATTTGGCATTGAACTGGGGAAAATGAGAATCCTAGGAAGCTGATTCCTCAAACTATTAATTTTATATCAAAATCAGCCCTCCAAAATGTTGTGTGGAAAGGGGGAGAGAGTTCTTTTTCGTTCTGCTCTACTCACCAAATTACACAGTTACTTCAGAAACCTTAAATCGAGTAAATTTAAAATCAGTTTGTGCTACAAAGCCTGCGGTTTGGTTTCGGTTGTTCCTGTTGTGTGTAGTCACTAATCCTTTTAATGAAGAGCTTTTAGCACTGAAGAGATTCTATTTATAGTAAAGCCATTAGAGCATAAAGCTCCTCATTGCTATTCTGCAGCATGTAGCTGTAATGTTTGTCAGTGGAGAAAAGATATTTTTAGCTGCAGCAATGAAAACCAAGGCTGAAAGGTCAAGAATCCTCGTGGGGATATGTTCTGCTACATCAGTGCTATCACACAGCTGCTGTTTACTCTCTTATCGTTCCTCAGTAATAAGAAGATATTTTTATTGTGACACTAAAGGTATAAAGCATCAAAAGGATTTTGCACATGAAATGAATACTCAGGGAGTGATGTATCCAATCCCATTAAATGTTCTACTTCTTAAGAGAATGATTTTATTTTCCCAAGGACTGTCTCAATACCCATTCTTCAAAAGATTCATTCTAGGAAAGTTCTTTTAATTTTTTTTTTTTATTAAAGGGGGCTAAGACCTAATGTGAACAAAAGACAATCTGATGGAATAGTGAAGGATTTCAAGCACACACATTCCTGCCTGACAACCACACCATTCATTTTCTTAGCAGTGCAGTGCATGAACGGGAGACATAAAATCAACGTGTAGTGTGCCAAAGGAAAAGAGCCTGGGCATTTCTATTGGTAATTTGAGGAGCAGAATTGTGGGTGGTGGGTGATTATATCTGGTACAGGACAGCTTGTAGCACACTGCATAGGTACTCAGTGAGCACAAAAACATCATGTGGTCCTATTGAAACAAGACATGATAGATGATATGTGAAAGGGAGAAGGGAGAAAGGAGGGGAAAAAAAAAAGGATAATTATAGTAATACAAGTCTGCATACATTAACTGAATCTACAATGTGGAGGCTTCAGAGGATTTTATAATATCTTTATATAAAAATCAGGGGGAAAAGAGATTAATTGCCACATTGAGAAAATTAGGGTTGTATGATCAAAGGGAAGGCAGAGAAGAAATGGCCTGTTGACAGATGGCTTAGAAAAATGAAAAGATTTTTCAGAGGATATGAGTTTGGAGTTTTGTGCTGCTTGGGAAGACACAGACACTGTCATCATATTTTAATAGTAATAAGCTGCTATGTAACCCTTTTTATTCACCAAACATGTAGCATGGGAAAAGTATGAGTAAAATAATACACTGATAGGTACACTTTCTTCTCAGGGTATAAAGAAATTAATTGTACTTCTCTAAGAATTTATTCAAGGTCTTGCTCCTGAAGGTTCTTATCTTCTGACACATGGAGTCCATTATCCCATACCTTTTAAAACAGTTTCTTTCATATCAGGAAATTACTTTAATTCTACTCTTTCTGCGTACCCAAACCAGTTTTTAACACCATCTTTCCCAAACTTTCTGTGTATGCACTATCTGGCTAAACCCATGGGGTTATAACTCAAAAATTGTTGCCTCTGCAAGAATTGTGCCAGGCAGCAGCACAGAGTGAGCACACATTAACAGGCAGCTCCTGTCCTCAGTACATAAATAAGCCAAAAATTGAAGGATTGTCAAAAAAAGAGTTGGAGAAACAGAAGGGATCTCAATTCTGCAATTATTTTCTTTCATAATTGGATGAGGTTTAGGTAAATGAGCATTGGCTGAAGTGAAAGACAGAGAAAGGGAGGGGATGGCTTTATGAAAGGACAAGACAGTAATGGTTTGTTCCTAACAAAGCTGCCAGATGTTGCTTAGCCCCATTATCTCTCATCTCTCACTCTTGTGTGAAAGAAACTCAGGTGTTTCTGCCTCTGTCACCTCCTGGCACAGTGACTCAATTCAACTAAATCGAACTAAAGTCAACTAAAACAGCAGGGAAAAAAAAAAACAAAAAACAAAACCAAACCAGAAAAAAAATAGTAGTTTCTGGTTTTGGGTGGGATCAGGCTGGGAGGTTGAGCCAGTGTGTCTTGCACCCCCTGGGGTGGGCAAAAGAGGAGGGCAGGAGGCAGCTCTAAATTCAGCTTTACCATCATGTGAAACAAGAGCCAGTGAGAGGAACAGGGCCAAGAGGTGGAGAGAAGCTCAGTTGTGACTTGGAGAAAGGAGGACACTGCCTGGGACTGAACACTGACTTGGGAAGGCTGTTGCACATATGTGAGATGTGCACATGGTATATATGGGATGGAGGAGTTTGTTCTGAGCCCTTGACTTCATCATGTCTATGCACACAAACTTTCTAAATGAAAGAGAATCTTTAAAATCATCAGTGACAGGTTTAATATATTGTAAGAACTGGAAGTTCCTAGAGTTTGGATAGTAGCACAAAGATTTCTTTCAAAAGAAAGGATTCAGGATGGTTTTTGTTTCTTTCTGTAGGCACTGAACTACAAAAGGAATCAGCAGACAACATGATAAAAAAGTTACAAAGCTCATAACCCATGATCTTAACTGTAAATAAATAAGTTATTTGTTTATAGCCTTCACATTTCTCATAGCTTCATTTGTAGTTTTCACAGTCCAGGCATTTGTGGGGAAAAAAAGTAAGTTCTGGGTCACAGACTGATAAAATAATGTTTAAATTGATTGGTGATATTTTCTGTCAAAATGAATATGATTTTGCTACTCTAGCTTCCAGAATATTGCTGTGTGTGAGTTTTCCTCAATCTCCCTAATTAATCTTGGTGCTTTTTATACTCCTTAGTCCTGTGCAATCCCATGTAGGTTTGCATTTTGTCTTGCATTCTTAGACTATTTAACTCTTCTTAGGGCTTAGGCCAGCTGTAATCACTTTAGAGTTTGTGTCTCTGTTGAAGTTTTACAATCATTACAACACCTTTTTTTTTTTTCCCTGTAGTTGCACTTTTCACAGTTACTTGTTCATGTATTACCTAATTTGCTTATTAAACAAACATTCGTGGGAGAAACAAAGGGTTTTTTTTTAATTGTGTGTTTTATTTTACCATTCGTAGTTTGGGTTAGTAAAAACAAGGGCAGGTGTTTTGGAGTCTGTTGGGCTAATGTTCCTGCTTGGTTGTGCCTTGGCCTGAAACTGAAGACGGGTAAATTTGGTATCTATTGGCATTCAATTTTGCTGTAAATCTGTAAAATTCAACGCAAGTCAGTTGTTGAAACACTTTGTTATCATTAAATTCTTCCCTGAATCTCTTCCTTGTGCAGAGATAGGTTAAAAATAATTGCAAAGTAAAGACATGCCAGCCTTTATTGACACAGAGTCAATGAACATGCAGCAACTGACATTTGCCTTTTACTGGTTTCCTACTTTCACTTTAAATACATAGTTTCTGGGAGAGAGTGGAAATGTCAAAGCTGTATCTGTAGTGAAGACAAAAATACTTGCCTATAATTACTGGTCTCTGAATTGTTTTTTTTCTGAGGGAGGTTTTATCTCCTCCTTCCTGCTGTATCTGAGACTTGTATACTCTTGTCTTCATTTGTTTGTTAACGAAGGGGAATTTTTATCGTCTCACTGGCATGTTTTGAGATTTATGTGATTGCCTCTAATTTGGAACTTGGCAAATCTTATGAAATATGGAAATGTGACCTCGTTCTGACCTCATACACCTACGTTTGTGATGCTCTTGGCATGTTTGATGGCCCTGCAAGTCCCTTTATTTGCAGTCTGTCATCACAAAATGGATTTGGCTCCTGGTTGCTCCATAAAAGAATTAATGATTCCTGACACAGCTGAAGTTCCAGTTTAGGAATCTCAGTTTAAATCTTATTGTAACCTCTGCAATATCAAGGATTGTTATTAGAGACAGATTGAGTTGTCTGGGGAGGTGTGGAAAGACCAGCACAAAGCTGTGTGTGTACATCTGAGGGTGTCATCTTTTCAAATGCCCTTGTTTGGCTGATATACAGCAGTGTCTGGAGAGTTCAGTTCATCTACTTGAGTTAATCTGGGGCTTCATTTTATTGTATATACGGAGCCTATGCTGTAGATACAGTTCAAATTAAAACAAAGTACAAGGTCTTGGCACTTCACTCCCATCTAAAGCAGCAGTTGTTTCATGGTGGCAATGTTTGGAACACTTTTGCAAATAAAGCTGCAGGCAGTGGTTAACATTTTAATTGTGCTGTCCTTTAAATTTGCTCATTTTGGGAGTCTTGTCGATGCTAATGCTGTCTTCCTCATAGAAAGCCAGGACGACTTGTGATTCCAGTCCTATTTGTTAAGTGGGTGTATTTCATTTGCAGCTAATGACTTGCTGCTGCTGGATGCTAAGTGTAAGTGCTGACTTGTTTTATTGTCTGTTTAAAGCTCTCATGAATCTCTGGAAGAGTCTTAAGATGCTTTTCTGCTGTGGTTTGCTGCTTGTGGTTGGGTGTCATTCAAGATTGGTAAGGAATTAAGAGCTGTAGGTAGCCTTGTCTGACTGCATCCCTCTTTATGTGGCATTTCAGCATTTGGGATCCAGTGCAATTAATCTTGACAAAATCTAAATTGGGATACCTAAGGGTAAACCATTTCTGGAAATAAATTTTGTTGTTCTTGTTGTCAATTAAGTGAACTAAGTCTCAGTGTAAAATCTTCCTCTTTGTTCAAGATTCTCACTTGTGTGCTGTTGGCATGCTGGAAATGCAGACAAGATGTGATAAAAGGTACTGTTACTATTGCCTGCCCACATATGTAATTTGTTTGCTGCATAAATACACCTACAGGCTTGCTCCATACAGAGGCCTAAGCAGCTACATAGAAACATGTACTGGTTTTGTTAATTCACAGAATTTTTCTCTGTTGTGCTCAAAATAAATATAGATAAATAAGCCAAGACTTCAGTAGGGAAAACTATATTTCTGCCAAGTTACATTACAGTAGGCCAATAAAATTCCTTCCAAAACATTCCTTGATTCTTCTGAAGGGAATACCTGTGACTTCTAAAATTATCCGTCTGTTTCTAGAGAGTAAAAGTTGAAGATTAAAGGATAATTTTGCCTTTTCACCTCAGAACTGTACAGTGAATAATTCAAACAGGTTTTTAAAAACATGGAAGGAGAATGCAGGTATGGTGTGGGGCAGCAAAGCCTATGAAGGTGTCTGATTTGGACATCATGCTTTGCATTTAAGAACAAAATGAAATATGAGCTAGAAACATGACTCTGTGAGCAGATAACATCCTTGATGGGTCAAGTTTCTAACTAGTTCCCAAAAGAAAACATTGCAAAATTCTCCTGCAGAACTGTTGGAACTCCTCTTTCATACTATGCATATCTGAAGAAATGTGTCATTGTCAGTCTCAGCAACTGCACTGCTGACCAAGGCTCCAGTGGAATTGTGATAAAATAAATGAGCAAGTCTGTTTAACTGCAGAGCCAAATTCTATCTTCTCCATTTCATCTGGTTGCTTTCCTGAACTCCTTCTCCCACTCCAGCTCTCCAACTCAGCTGGTGCTGATATGTTCTACAGCATCTCCATCATTTTGTTTGGCTTGTGTGGTCCTCCTGACCTGATAGAGCTCAAGTCTTGCCTTTCCCATTCTCTCTCAGGATTCGTGGGATGATGTGGGAGGTCTCATCCCTTCTGCCTCCAGATTAGAAGTTCTGAGATAGTCAGATGGGTGTCTTTCTCTGAGGGCAGGATGAACTTCTCATTTTCCTCTTCTGGCCAACGTTTTTATAAGGCTGGAAGCTCTCTTGGGAAGATTTTTTGCTTTTTAAAAAAATTTTCCTGTTAAATGCAAATGTTGGAGAACTTCATACTGGAAAATAGTGTAATTCTACGTGAAAAGTTTGTTGCAGCTTTTAAATTGTCCAACTGCACTGGTATGAGAAGACAGTTGTTTTCCCCCTGTTGCTTACCTCTTGTGAATTTATGATGCTGTTTTTCTGAGAACACCAAAATGTTTTTTATCATCAGTGAACGAATCATATCCCTGTGAGAAGCATAATGTGCATATTACATATAGACAGACCGAGAAAAGATCATTACTTTGCCTCAGGCTGCAAAATAAGACAGTAATATAGTGGGAAGCTCAGTCTCACAGTCTCCTGGTTTAACCAGTGAATGACTCATTATACTGGTTTAAAAATCACCAGGAGTGAATGGTGGTGAATAAAGCTTAGGAAATGATTGGTCAGAACAATGTGTCCTGTTCAGGGTTTTTAATAACCTGTGACTTTCACACCAGTTTTGAAATTAAACTAAAACTATGTGACTGTATTTTGCTTCTGGCAACATCTCTGATTAATAAGCAAAGCAAATGTTTTTTTTGCACTGATTTGCTGTCAGTGTCTTTATTTCAGTGCATAAGAGTAGTCCTTTCAGTTGTAGTTTGGCTGTTCAGCAGATCTTATTTTGTGACTTCATTACCTGCCACTGGCTTGGCAATGAGGTGGCATTAGGCTTATGTCCTCCTGAATGAGACTTCTAAATATTCTCCTCATCATCACAGCAATATTTATGTCCAAAGACCTTCCTGATCTTGGAATTGCAAGAAGCCACCTCTAGGAGAGCTTTCATTTTTAATTGCAGATAGAGCATCCACCACTCTATGCTCTGTTTGTTCCAAGCCCAGTCAGGCTCAAGGCTCAGAGGAACTTCAGATGAGATGTCAAATTCCCAGTGTCTTCCTGATCCTGCAACCTGCTGCTTTCCTTCTCCTTCCTCAAGTGTAGTTTGAAGAGGATTTTTTATTGACCTGAGATGGGGGCTGCTACAGTCTTTGTGCATCCCCCACTTTCAGCTGTGTACAGGGTTTTGGCTCCAGTGTTTGTATAGCTGCCGGGTAGGTCCAATTAAGGAGTCGATCTCTCTGAAAACAGTTTTCACCCATCACTGCCAAGTCTTCCTCCAGATTATTTCCTCAATTACTTTGTGTATTTTTACTACCTAATTTGTTGCAGCTTCCCTCTAGTGATTTAACACACCAGTCCAACAAAAGATGTTCCAGTGAGAAATGCTGGTAGTTTTCTATGGTATAAGCAATTAGAATGGCTCGTGGGATGATTGCCTTGATTGCTTTGAGAATTGCAAGTTCAGATCCTGTCTTCCCAAAAAGAGACAGAAAATAGTTTGCTAAGGATGTGGGATCTCCTCCACTGCTATCCCAACCCTTCTTTATGTGATCCTCATTAAAAATTGTGTCTTAATGCCCTCCCCTTGGGCTTCAGTGTACCAACCCCAACACCTTCCAGTGCCAGAGTACTTTATAATCCAGGGTTGTTTCTGTGCACGTGAAGCCCCATGGCAGAATATGCTTTGGTCTGTGTACCTTTTTAACTGGATATTTTAAAATATAAAACTCTTAAGATCTGACTGCTCAATTCTAACCAGAATTTGCAAATCATCTGATGGTTTCGTTTTCCTCCAGAGTTGTGTGACTAAACATGAGAAGGGAAAACAGATTAATCATCAGTGAAAACAAACAAATAATGACTTAATAATCACAAATCTGAGAAAGCAGTATTAATTATTCATAGAGGGTGATTTTTCTTAAAACATACTGTTAGACTGGCAGCTGAAATAAAGACAGATGTTTCTGCTTTGTCCCAGGGGGTTGTAAATACAGAACTGGAGTTTAATTTGATACCCACATAATAATGTGGGAGGTTATGGAGGTTTGTATAGTTGTTATTTGTGTATGAAATTTGCTGTGAATCACAGCTGTAAACACTTTATTTAGTATCTATACTGTTTATAGTTTCTTAGAAGTCTGAAATCATAGAATGGTTTGGGTTGGAAGGGACTTTAAAGCTCTTCTCATTACAACCCCCTGCCATGGGCAGGGACACCTCCCACTATCCCAGGTTGCTCCAAGCCCTGTCCAACCTGGCCTTGGACGCTTCCAGGGATGGGGCAGCCACAGCTTCTCTGGGCACCCTGTGCCAGGGCCTCACCCCCCTCAAACTAAAGAATTTCTTCCTAATATCCAGTCTAAACCTCCTCCATGTTGTGTAGAGAATGCACTGTAGCAGCTTTCATTTCATACTCTTGCTGCTTATTTAGGAACAGATGTTTACAGGAATAAATACAAATGAAAAATGCCATGTATTAAAATCTGAATAGATTTTAATTATGAAATCACTCTTTGCAGTTACATTTCACTTTCAAAGTGCTTTGCAAACACACCTAAATACCACAAACCCATTGTTTCAGAATATAACATTTAGATTAAAGGTGAAGGCCCTAAAGAAAAGAGGAACAAAAAGGAACGAAGAAATTTCTGACAAAACTTGAAGTTCCACATCTCAGAACATCTGGTTTTGTCTTCCACCTTTATTGTAAATTTATTGTGGTGCTTTGGATAGGTTGGTTTGGTTTAGTTTTGTTGAAAAGGTTATTGTGTAAGTGAGCTACTGGAGTTTCAAAGAACTTGAAAAGCACTAATGCCATGTAGCTGGACTGGACCTGTGCCATTGTCTCTTCCAGGTACCACTCAGAGCAGGGCCAATTTATTATTAAATAGAAATGCCAAGCTGTGCCAGGTGTGAGTGGGATTATCATTATTTTGTAACTTCCCAACATCAACACTTGTGTGAGAGCCAGGTTTGATTCTGTGTTTCCACCCCAGCTTTTCCAGGTAACTTGCTCACAGATATCTGCAGAGGCCTCTTACATGCACTGAAGTTCTTCTTCAGTAATTACATTATTTATATTTAGAATTTAAGGTGAGATGAAAGACACAGGGTTATGGTGAGGAAAGGGAAAACAAATTCTGAGAGTTAAATGGCTTTTCTAGAATGGGAGCTTGGAATCTGTTGCTTTACTTTAAGGTGCTAACAAGGTTAACACAGAAAACCTTGCTGGTAAATAACTGTTTTCTCCTCATGTAATTTCATCTGTTAAAGTATATGGCATCATCTTGGAAGTGTGACAACATGATCTTTATTTTAAAAAAATACACAAAATAAGCCTTAATCCAAACCAGCATGTCTTTGTATTCAGTGCTTATCCTACTGATCAGCACATATACATGAAAATAATCCAGATTTACTTGAGCACATAGAGAAAATTCATGGTATTTACAGTTGCATGTTTGTATTTTTCTCTGTCCTTGAAATTTGGGATGTGTACTGCTACAGAGTTTATTAATACATATAAAGAAGTCGTGCAGTGCATGGAAAGGCAGCCAGCAGTGGCCTGTGTAGCTCTGCTCTCTCTCATCATAACGTTTTCTTGCCTTGTGCTGATGGTGCACACAGGCTTGCACAGTTGCAAAAGGCGTGTAGGGATGTGCAGGCAACCACACCAAAGTGATGTTTGCTTGCCCCCACCCCTGTGCAGATCCAGGGCTGGAGTGTGTTTTGTATTTCTTTGATGAGTCTCATGTTTGTTTTTTTGGACAGAGAGGCCAAAAAAGCTGGGTTTTTTTCTTGTGGAAATGCTAAAACCAGACCAATTTGCCTCAAAGATGTTGCAAAAAAGGTCTTCTCCATTCAGTTCTTTTGTTCAGCCAAGAATCTGAACCTGGGGGGTTTAAGCATCCAGAACATTGTTTGTTATTGCTAAATAAAGTTCTATAGCTCATATGGTATGTTCAAGCTTTCCAGTACTAACTCCTAGGATGCCTAATTTTTATCGGAGCTATGACATAATGTAATAAATTTTAATGTATTTTAAATCCCATTTTTCCTGGATACCCTAAGAATGCTTTCTATCAAAATCTCCATCTCAGAGATTTTAGTTTTTTTTTCTCTAGTATTTTCTTTAGAGAGTTGGTTATTTCATGGAAGCTTGTTGCCAAGCTAACTTCATTGTGCTGTAATTATTTAGGTTTTCCTTCCATGAAATAACACCAGCCCTTCTAAGCCCTTCACCTAATTTTGTGAAAATAGATGACCTTTCATGGTATTGAAAATTCACAGACTTTCTTTGGGAAGATGGCTGCATTTTATCTGTAGGGCATCAGTCTGGAGAGACAGAGAGAACTGCTTGAAAAGAACTTCTTCCAGCTATTTTTCTGTACTGATGCCTAAAATAAAATTAGCAATAATTGCCAATGCCTCTTTGCATGGCTTAATAATAGAACCTATGGTAGAACACCCGATCAGCTAAAGGCTTCCTTTATCATTCCAAGAGAGAAAAGGCACATGGAATTTTAACAGCCTCAGGCATTTGCAAAACAGCGGATTTTTAAAATTTTTATTTCCTTTTGAAGGCAGTCATTCTTTTGTTTCATCATTAGCAATATTTGGATCCCTGACACAAATACACTGCTGACTATTATTCTTAGCTTTTAGCTATATTGAAGTGCATGATGTAGGAAAAGGGCTTTTGGCTCCCAATCATGCGTATTCTTTTGTATTTTTTATGTAAAAACAGCTTTGGAATTATTCCCACCTTGTCCAGGAACATACTACTTTTGTGTATGTCAAGTTAAAGCAAAACATGACACTAAGGGATATTTGACTTCCTTGGAAAAACAAGATTTTACCACTTAAGGCATTCTGGGTGAACAATTATTACCTGTGGCACATATTTCTAGTCCTGCCAGCAAATTGGCCAAGGTGAATTGGGACTTTTCAAGATTTAGTGGTCTTTGTTCCTTTACCCTGATAATCTTGGCATTCATTCGAGGATGTTCATATTTTTTGTCTCTGCTTTCACATTTTTCCATAAAACATGTTTGTTGCTGTTTCTATTTCTAGGCACAGTTTTATCTGTTTTTATTTATAGTGTTTCTGTTGCATGTTTACATGTACAAAAAATGTACTAAGGCTGTATGTAGGTCAGTTTAGTTTACATGATTAGTGTGTGCTTGTGCAAAAGAAGTTAAAATTTGGAGGGGAAGAAAAGATTATGGAATCCAGGATACAAAAACTTGGTAATTTAGTCTTTGAAGGCACAAATGATGTTTTCACCCTGCATCCACTTGCTGAATATTCCATAAATAGACTTTATTCATATCCCTCTAGGAGAAACGTGGCTGCAATTTATGGAAAGCTCATCATGCTTCATGGAAAAGCTGAATGCTGCAGCTTTCACTAAAGCTCACTGGTTCATAAATGTTGCAGTGCTATGAGCAGTATAGAAGTGCTTTTTTTTTTGCCTTTCTGGCAGGAAATATGATTTTATTGCTAGAAGATGATTCCTGCAGAGTTCAAAGAGGGAAAATGTGAATTCTCAATGAATTTTTGAAAGAATTTGATGCTGGCAAATAAAGGGATTTCCAGAATAATCTGAGAAGCTGATTGCCAAGGTGTGGTTTCAGTACTTGTGTGGCTTCCATTCACATCTCTATTCAGTGTCACACTGCAATCAAGTCATCCATCCTTGATTTGACTCTCAAGAACTGAAGTTTAGGGAGAAACTTATGCTGGGACCCAGCTCTGGAGAGCTGCAAACCTCACAGCTTTCATCTGCTGACAATGGTAGAAAAATTAGTCTATAGAAAAGAGCTTTGCTGTGTGGTGATATTTGTTTTCAAAAGATGAAATGTGTTAGTCACAACAAATTATATTCTTCCCTTATACCAACAAGTGCTTCCACCCTGAGTGGAAATACTACAGCAGTGAAACTGCTGCTTTTAGTGTCCCTGCAGTGTCCTTGGCAAAGGGCTTGATGGATTAGCAAGAGAGTGGTTCTATTACACAGATTATGGGCAACTCATTCTTCATAATAACAGTTGATTATGGTGCATTGCTATTTACCATCCCAGGCATACCAAATTAAAGTTTGAATATGGTTATATTAAAGCCATATATTAAAAAAAAAAAAAAGAAAGAAAAAAAATATTCATTGTAGTTTTAACTTGAAAGTTTTGTGAAGCATCTCCAGCCTCAGGACCTTGTGTGGACACCAAGGATTCTGAGTCATGTTTAAGGAGGCAGCAACTCTCTTAGTTCCTGTCTTATGTGTTTAAATGTAAATGACCCAACATGAAGTAGATGTGAAAGTACAGATGGAGTATAGAAAGTATGGACTGATGATTCTTTATAGCCTACAATTGTTTTCTCTCATTCCTATGACCTGACTCCCACCTCTGTGCCTTCCCAAGCTGAAAATAGGATATATACTTGCTGCAAAGAAAGCATCTTGGTCTTGCATTTTGGCTTTTCACTAAATGGAACAATCCAAAGTATCAGGAAGATGTAAAAAAGCCCTAAAGAAATATTGAAATGAATTAGTATTTCAAAGGGACCACTTTTTTGACTTTTTTTTTTTTTTAAATGAAGTAATTAGGTATGAATATTTTGGTTACTCTGCAATAAGCAAATCCTTAAGGGATGAAAATATGCTCTAACTAGCTGCTTTGCAAACGTATAAAATTCATAATGTGTTTGATTAAAACTTCTGTATTGCTTAATTAAGCTTTGCACTGAATTCCATGAACTTTTCATAAAGAGTAGTTAATAAATCCTGTAAGGTACATCTTTGTCAAAGTTTGAGGTATGGCTGTTGAGAATTAAGCAATTGTTCAAAACAAAATAGGAAGTTAGAAATAGTGTAAAGAAACAGCTCTTTATATCGCTGGGACCTTGGGCAGTGTTGGGAGTTGATATTTTTGGTTAGAATTGTGTTGTGTTTGTGATATTTAGAGATTCTTAAACATGCTAGAGATACCTGACAAAGGATAAATGGGAAAGCAATGCTGAAGGGGGCAGAAATATGGAAGTTGAGTTCTGAACTGGCAACAGATTGCTGAAGGGATTTCTACCTGATTTTAGTATTTTAAAAATAGAATAATTAGGATAATTTACTGTCTTTTCCTGAAGACCTTTAGCAGAGCCACCATAAAATAAACAATTCCTTCCCAAATTCTGAATCTGTGTGTGAACAAACTGATGTGGTCCCCTCAGTGCAAACACTGACAAATAAAGTCAGCAAATTAGCTTCCAAATTCTTCTGCTGCATACATGAATTGCATAGCATTTAGAGGTTATAATCAAGTCTTAAGTAAAGTGAGTTTATCTAAATAATGCATGCACTGCAAAGGCTGCTAGTACAATGCTTTTCAATAACCTGTTTCCTGAATGATCATCCCCAGGTCACCTGAAGTATCCTTCTTACCTCTTTGCTGAATTTTATTATACACCCTTGTGATTTTCCAACTCAGAAATAACAAAGAGCCATAATGACATTATTGCTCTGTTTTTTGTTCCTGAAATTTTCTCAAAGCCCTTTAGCAAAATGAAACAACCAAAATTGGTGGCATTCATCAGCCCCAGTGAGCAAACAGGATCACTCTTCAACTCAGAAAGAATTTGAATGTTTCATTGCAATCCATAATTAAGGACCTGCTCTTTCCTCATCTCCCTCTCCCCAATTTATTTACTTGGCCATTCATAATGCTGACATTTGTACTGACCTATGTTCCTTAAAATTGTTTTGTAGCTCTTTAATTCCATTGTTCCAGATTACCCTGAGGTGAATTTTTTTGCTGTTCTCTTCAATGACAGAAGCTGTTAGAAAAACCAGCTCATCTTAGTATAGGCTTAGTCTCAAAAATCAGCTCCAAGAGGTTTAACAAGAGGGAATACTGAGCAGAAAAACAGGGAAGTTGCAGAGAAAACAACCTATGATGTTACAATTGGAGCGAAAGAAAAATCAGTTGCCTCTTTGAAGGTGTTATAAAATCTGAAATCATACGGGATGCAGAAAAAAATCACAAATGGTAATTCTGCTTTAAGGAGATGATAAATAACTGGAAGAGAAGAGGTTGATTTATATAGGTTTAAGTTCCCTGAGAAAATGGCAAATAAAATCAAAATCAGTCTGCTTGCATTTCAGATCAAATTTGAAAAGTAAAGAGTAGAAGATATGAACTTGAAACAAATGAAAATTCTATTCTAGATATTTCTGAAAGTCTGTAGTGAAGTTTGATGATTTAGCAGTTTCATTCAATACTTTTATTATAATAAAATCACCCTATTTGATAAAACCAAGTGTGATGGAAATGCCTCAATGAATTTTGGATTCCCAAATGCTGATGTGCTTGTGGTTTGAAAGCTGCTCTGAAGAGGCAAAAGAAAGGAAAGAAATTTTAAAAAGCCATTTCTTTTCTCTGGTCAAAACCAGTCAGAGCTCTCCTTGTGCGTTGCCCAGTGCAGCACTTGGAGCAGCTGCTTCTGGTTTTCACTTTGGTGTCACCCTGGAAGTGTCCAAGGCCAGGTTGGAGCAACCCGGGACAGGGGAAGGTGTCCCTGCCCATGGCAGGGGTTGGAACTTTATGATCTTTAAGGTCCTTTCCAAATAAAGTTTGGAAGCCCCAGATGTTACCTTCTTAATACAACTGAATGCACAGTTCTTTTGAGACAAAGTATGATCAACAGCAGGTCCTTGAGAATTATAGATGCAGATCTCCAAGAGATTTCTGTCAAACCTGAAGGAACACAACAGTTGCTTATTTCAGCAGAAATGGAAAAATCTGCAGCAGCTGATAATGTTGGCCCAGTCCTTTGATCACAAGGCAGGGGAACATTCAAGATCTTTCAGACTTACAAGGAGGATTTTAAACTGTACTTACCAACCTTAACAAAGTCCTGCCGTAAGAACAGTTACCAGTTTCAAATCATAGATTTTATGTTAAGATTTTCAGAGTGAGACTTTAGCTACAAACTTTGCTTTCAGTTTTTTCCTGTGATGTGCAGAAGCTTGAAAAGAAGTTTGTGCCTATGAAGACAGATGCTTTCCTGACTGTAACCTTTCCAGTTGATTTTAACTTGGTGTGATTCCTGAAGAATACCCTGCCTATTCAGGAACTTAGTGATGATGATGATGATGGTGATGGAAAACAAGCAGTGATCTGATTTTTGGTCAGAAATGTCAGGTTATTCTTAGTGTTGGATGCTATGGTATTTGCCTGCTGATAAGATTATGAAAAATTAGTTTTCATGTGTTTTTTAGTTTCATATGTTGACACTGTTTCCTTTATGGTCCACTTTCAGTTGTGGGTTGCAGTTTAATGAATTAACGAAAGTTCAGAAGAGAAGAATGTGGAAATTTATTAGCCTTATCTCTGTATTTTGGAACAGTATTGAGGATTGTATGTATTGGAATGATTAATTTTCTTTGCTCTTAATTGCAAAAATCCACTTGAATTTAACCATCTTCTTATTCCAGTTTGGCAATGCATCTGTACATGATGGCTAGCACAAGTGCTTTTGCAAATACAAATCAAATGGATTAACAAGCATTTAATCCCAGGGAGATTTTTTTTTTTCTGAAGACCTTTATTCCCTCCAGTAATTGCTATAAATATTTTAGAAACTGATCTCTTTAAATGAAATATTATGCATGTTTATTTTCATACAGAACTAAAAAAATAATAATTTTGCAATGCTTAAAAAAGAACAAATATGATGCTGTTATAGTTATGACTGATTTTGATTATTTTCTAAATAATTTTATTTTTGACTACTTCTGCTTATATATTTAGTCATTGAGCCTGGTTTCAAAAGAGGAGATTAACTGCATTTTTCCCTGCTCACTATGTACTTCATATTTAACTTTCCACTAATTCTGGCTCAGTGAGTGGGCAACAGTATTTGTTGCAGTTCATTGTGTGGTTACAGGGAAGAAATGTAAAACTATATTCAGAAAAGAAATTCTCAAGGAAAACATTTTTGTAAAAACAATTATTAAAAACAAAGTATAAAGTGATACACACACTGAGTCAAGTTCCCATGTGTTTTTTTTTTTAGTTTCATTCCTCTGATTTTCTGTAGTTCCTGTTCTGCCTAAGAAAGCAAGCAAAATAAAGCCATTTTGTCTATAAAAAATACCACAGGGTAGACTCAATTTAGATTTATTTCACTAGATTTCAGTTGTTTACCCACTCTGGCTGCCAAGCATACCTGGTAGATATTAGTGCAAGTCATACCATGGAAAGTGTATTAAAAGCTTGCGTATTTAATTACAAAATACTTCATTTTGGGAGAGGTCTTAATGATGCAGCAATTTTCATTTAATAATTGTATAGCATCAATCTAATATTATCAGAAGAGCCTTTGTCTTGATTGACCTCCTTGATAAACTTAGAGTGTCCAGACCTTGAGTCCTCTAGGGGTTCTGCTGATATCTCTAAGGAAAACTTTTGCCATTGTGTCAAAAACTTCCCAAATTCTGCTCCAAGAAATCAGGAGCAGAGCAACAGAGTCCTTATCTGCCAGCTCCTCATTCTGTTCCTTATCCTGCAAGACCAGCCCTTCTCTCATTTTATTGGAAAAATTGCTTTTGCCTTTAAATTTCTTGCAGGAAAATTGACCTTTAGGAAATCTCCCACTACTTCCCTAATTTATAAATCCCTGTTTGACAGTGTAGTTCTTTCTACCCTGTGCATAAATGGGACACAGATCTGTAGAGACAGATCCTAAAGGAGACCTATAATAAAATCAGAATTAAAACCAGAAGCAGTCTCACACTTGAGTGAACTCTTCTTTCTTAGGGATGCTCATTCAGGCATCTTATCCTGGTGCATACTGAGCTGCACTGACTCGTGTTGTCTTGGGCTTTTTTGTGGGCTCTAGGCAGGCTGTAACTCTGCAGCAAAATTATCAAAAAAGGTATTTCTTTAGGCTGTGTATTTTACTGTTTCTGTCTGTACCAAATTCTTTCATGACATACCAGGAGAGCTTATCTTCTCTGCACTACTGCCTTCTGTGTCCAGAGTAAAAATAATTTCTCTGCTTACATTTTTTTCCCCGTTCTTTCTCCTTTAGGAACTGAGCTGACAGAATAGAAGTCGAAAGTGGAATTGTGCATAATATCAAGAATCAGTTCTTACTGAAATATTTTACAAACCACATGTGACTGACCACTTGAGTACAGGGGATATAGGGGTGAAAAGGGCACAAAGAGGTGCTGCTCTACCGTGCTTTGTGTTGCCTGTGGAGTGAAACAGCAGGTGATTATATCCAAACTTCAGCTTTCAACTTGCCCTCACCTCCTTTGGCATTTTTTCTGCTTTATCTTTTTCCATCAAACTCACCTAGTTTGATAAAGTTATCAAATGAAGTTCAGTATAGTGGTTTAGTCCTGGGCATAAATCTAGGTACCTGCCTGACTTTAGGAAGGTGGTGTCAACAAAATCATATTTATGATATAAATGGTTCAATTTAATGTTCCATTTCTCCTGCATTTTTAAAGTGAAGTGAAGGGCAGCTGTTTCACAGTCAGAATGTGCTGGTGTTAAACCAACAGCATCCCTGCTCTCATTTAAAATTGTTTGCAGACATCTTAATTTCATTCAGAATCTTAATGAGTAACCACCTGACCTCTGCTTCCTCCTTTGCTCACCTGCATCTGCAGCCAAGTCTGATGTTCAGATATTGGTGTAAGAGTCACAGAGACACTGCAATGCCATGGAATTATGGAATCATGGAATGGTTTGGGTTGGAAAGGACCTGAAAGATCATCTAGTCCCACCTCCCTGCCACAGGCAAGGACCTCTTTCCCTAGACCAGGTTGCTCTGAGCTCCATCCGACTTGTGCTCATGAGGCTTCTAAACAAATTGTGAGAGTGAAAATAAGTGTGTTGGTTGCAGATTTTGACATAAATTAGGGAAAATGTGAATGTCTTAAAAGTCTTTATAACATATTTCTAAATGAAAAAATGTGTGGTGCTATTAAAATTAAGTATGCTTTTGTAGTCATATCACAAACCTGTATGTGCGGTTCTCAGACAGAGTAACTGGGGTTGCCCAAATTTAATATTTCATAATGTAGTTTGTAAATTCAAAACCAGAAGGGCTTCTTGCAAAGATGTAATTTCAACAGTGAATTAATCAGAGAATGAGAGAGGTGTTGAGGATAGCTGCTTTCATTAT
Source organism: Climacteris rufus (assembly GCA_013398175.1). Classification (NCBI taxonomy): domain Eukaryota; kingdom Metazoa; phylum Chordata; class Aves; order Passeriformes; family Climacteridae; genus Climacteris; species Climacteris rufus. Next base: position 326,530 of record VZRZ01002767.1, on the reverse strand, counting down.
TGATTCAGGAGAACAGAATTTTTTATAGATTTAGCTGGGCAGCAACGTGGAGTCCTTTAAGAGACAGAGAAAGATTACTCCTCTCAGAATGAGAATGAGGTTCAAGTTGGAGATTTTACTCCTGTAAATGGGGACAGGTAGAGAGGCACCTCCTTGAAGCAGAAGCTGCTGGAAAAGGGAGGAAAAACTCAGCCAGGCTCTGTAGCTGAGATGGGAATGGACTGAGTCTGTTGCCCCTCAGAAGGGTGATACAAAAGGGAGACATTCCGAAGGAAGAGCAATTGGAGAAAGCAGCAAGACTTATTTCACCTTCTGTTTTAATTCTTTTTTTTTCATGTAGTTCTTCTGTGCAAATTGTGTTTAAAGAAAGTTTCTAGTTCATATTGTAGAAAAATGTAGTATTTGTGGTAATTCCACCAGAAATTCTGAGGGTTGTGTCCTGTCTCACTTCAGCCTTTGCAGTTGTATTAGTCCTTGCTTTCCCTGCTGGCTCCTGCAGAAAATTGGGCTTTTATTACTGCAGCATATTCTTGCAATTTCACAATTTGCTGTAGTCATATTTCATCCAAGACAAGGAATTTAACTGAAGAGGCTTTCAGGGGGAAAAAAAAAAAAAGGGGATTTTCCTCTCTGTTATGGCCAGTGATCAGTCCATTCCCATGTACAAAACAGCCCTTACTTTAGAGAAGAGTTCCAGTGAGATCTATCCTAGTTTAAGTATCATGGAATTTTTCTCACAAAATTATCCATCAATTGTTTTTGAGTTACTTTTAAACTTTTTTCAACTGTATCCTAGGGTAGTGGCTGAAATTTTATTTTTTTTTGTCAAAATGTTTGGTGGATAATGCTGAATTTTTGATGTAGTTTTTCATTGTTGCTGATTGCAACGATGTGCAACATGTGAAGGATGGCAGAGATGATTTCATTTTGGTGTCAAGTAACCATCCTATTCTATACTCAGAAAATATGTTTCAAATGCTGAAAACCTTCATTGAACTGTCAATATTTTAAACACTGTGTGTGTAGTCTGTGGCTGCCTGACAGTGTGGACAAAGAGCTTGGTCATCTTGGCAAAGTCTCCCTCCAGAACTGAAGATTGACAGCCACTAAGTGCAGCTGGGGCTTTGAAATTCAGGGGTCTCTTTAATGGGTTCATATTCAACCAATGGTTTCCCATCAGAGCATTTCTTAGCTCTGAGACTGGTCTGAGCTGGGATTATTCCTGTACACCTGAGTTTTATTCACAGACCCTGCTCAGAAGGCTTGGCACAAAGTCTGGACTTTCTCTGACAGACAATGTTAAAAAAGGGGGGGTTTTCTAATGTTAAAAAAAGTGTATTTTTCTTGTTTCCAGCTTTAAAGTTTCTCCACTGTCAGAGGACTTAGTACCACTCCCAGACTCATTCTAGTGTCACAACCAGTTAGGGACACAATAATATAACATATTTACAAAATTCTCTGGCAATGTCTGCAAAAGCAATTAAAGACTTTAAAAAAAAATGTTACATTTCCCAAATATAAACAAAATCAGCTTTAGATTACTGTACTGTACTGGCTGGCTTCCTTATTCCTGAATTCATGTAGTAGAATTTTGACCTCAGTGACAGGTCCTGTGATTTCAATGACATCCTGCCACTTTTTTTCGGGAGAATGGATTTACCCACATTGCCGCATGATCCTCATGGCTAAAAGTGGGACATGTAGAGAATTGGGATGGTTCTTACTGATCTCACTAAGCTGTGGAGTTGCAGCACTGCCAAGCAAGAGGGAAAAAAAACCCCAAGAGATGATAATATGTATTTTAACATATATTTTATTCATGTTAAATTTTTTTGACATTCATTTTTATGAAGCCATAGTAATCAGGTTTTCACTTGGGAATGAGAACCTGAGATCTTTCATAGTTAGGCTGGAAGATGCATAGTTTGTTAACATGTGTGTGCTATTTTGTTTTAGATGCTCAAAATGATGTTACCTGGAGTAAGCATCAGCAGAAGTGAAAACAATGTACTATAAATTCAAGGGATGGAGTAGGAATATGGGAGCTGGTTCAGTATCTTGCTGTTTCATTTGTGCTGGTTTTAAGAGGTATTGTAAGTGCTTCTCCTGATTCCCAAAGCAAATAGCAAAATCTTCTTGCTCATAAAATATAAATAAATTATAAATCTTTTTGTAGTCATCCCAGTGGATGTTCCATTATATTATGTGTTCATCTATTTTTCATTATTTTTACCTTAAATTTGTCAGTGTTTGCACTCCTACGAAATGTGTGCTCTTGCAAGGGGAAAAAGTAAAAAGGAAAAAGTTTTGAAATGTTGATAGCAATAGAAATGGATGAGATATACATTAATAATAGAAATAGGTTTTATTCATTGGTTTCAGACCACTGATGTATTTTACTGAGGATTTTGGTAGCAAAGGCAGTGGAAAATTTTGACATTAAGCAATGTTGCCCTGGGCTCTGATTAAGCTGAGAGATTTGGAGACACAAAGCAGGTGGTTCTTGTACACATTAATTCAGTCTTTCCTAAGCTGCAGCCAGCTCCTTCACTTTAGGGCTCTGTGATGAGGTGAGGATGAAGAGGGTGGCTGTGAGTGCTCCTGGTTTTGAAGTAAATGTCAAATAAAACCACAGTTTTTAAAATTGCAGAAAAGATCATACCCATTTATCAGTTTAGGGTGTCAAAGGGAAAGCACTGAGTCTGCATTTGCCTTGGCAGGTTTGCATAGCACAGAAAAAGGGATTATTGTGGTGGGCACTGTGTTCTTTGCATCCCAAATTGTCAGAAAGGGACAAGATAAAGAAATCCTGTTTTCATGAGGAAGCAGTCCAGTTCTTAACACTTCTAATAAACCCCAGATATTCAGGGAAGGCTCAGAGGAGTTTTATTGCAGTGCTCCAGCCATGCAGACCTGTTGCAAACTGTGTCATTTGTGTGAAGGGTGATGTGGCTTAGACAAAAGAGTGTTTACTTTCTTATTTGAAAAACAATTTTCCTAGGACCTGGAAGAAGAAAGTAATTTCAGCTTGTTTTCTGCAGTATGACTTTTTACCATTATTTTTAATTATGACAAATTTCAAGAGGTGGTCTTTTACAGTCAAGCAAAGCTGGTGGATGCTTTCCCTGGTGATACAATTCTTTTTCTGGGGAAACAGATCATTCTGCAAATTTTTCAGGTCATTTGGTAATGTCAGCTTCTGAAATAAGAGTGCACTTATCTGCTCTGGAGGGTTGGAAGTCATCAGTTGTACTGGGTCAACTGGTTTGTGTAGACACAACAAAGATAATGTTCTATTATGTTTAAATCTGATGCTCTATTATGTGTATTGCATGAAGTCTGATAATGTGTAACACACCCACACAGTGTCAAGTGGAATAATCCCTTTGTGATTTCCAGGATGCTGAACCAGTGACTCTAAGCTGTCCTTTATTCGTGGGATGAGAGAACACTTAATATGTGGGGTTTATTTTCCAGGTGTTCATTAGCATCATGAATTCCTCTTGGGTTAAAAAAAAAAAAAGGGAATACAGAAAGTGTTGGCTTGAGAATATCTCCTAAGGTGGAAAAGCAGTTGAAGCTACAAATGTGAAATATTACAGGATGCTGTGTTTAGTGCACATGAAAATATTATTATTAACTCACTCTTGCATGTTGAGGGGAGAAGTCTCTGGTCTGAAAATGGCACCTCATGCCTTGGCAGAAAGGTCAGCATCAATCACTGTGGAAGGGAAATTATCAGTCGAAAGTTCTGCAGGGTTTCTTTCCCAGATTCAAGCAGAGTATTGGCAAACATGACCTCACTCTGAAGCTCTGCTTTTAGAAAAAATGTGCCTGCTTATTGTAGGCTGCTGTTGTAATGAGAATTTGAAGTATTTTCTTTAGGACTGCTTTAAAAACTGGCCTAATTGCATTCCTTTATTAAAATAACTTAGCTAAGTAAATTTATTTTGGAGTATTTATCACAGTTCATGGTAAGAGAGGTCTGAATAAATGGGATTCTGTCATGATGAAACAACAAATGAAATGCAAATTAGACCTTAAAAAAATGAAAGAGGGAGAGATAGTTGCAGTAAAATGCATTGATAAGAAATATTTTAAAAAAGACCCCCCAAATTACCAGACAAGATGTATTATTGATAACCAACAGAAGGAATTAGTTACTGCTAATTTCAGCATGGGAGGACACAGCTGGCTGAAAGCAAACAGAGGAAAAGTTTTAAGTCCAACATCTTGTCTCTGTTTTTTTTTGCTGGTTATAAAGGGGAAGATTCAACATAGACTTAGAAAATTATTTTTTGTGATGTTGATATGTTAATTTTTTAAAATTACACAGGAACATTTTTTTTCTTTACTTTTTAAAAATATTTGCATTTGTGCCCTGAGTGTAAGAATGAAACTGAACACAAAAGTTGCTGTGGACTTTCAGACCATGTTTCAGACCTGAACCAACTCTGACATCTCCCATTTTAGCTTCAGCCACTTTAGAAAACGAAACAAAAAGCCCAGAACAGCTTTTATTTGCATTAATATAAAGTCACCTTTGCTTTATCCTTCAGTATGGCAGAGTGCTCTGCACAAATGATGCTGAGATATATCCCCAGGCCCATGCTGTAACATCCTATGAGAGCAAAATTGTGGGGTGCCTGATTTTGGGGAGAAATGCCGATGTGGAGTGGGGTGAAGCTGTAGATGTAATACAGCTGCTGGTCTTGGCAGTGAGAGGTCCAGGACTCCTGTGTACTGTGAAGAGGAACCACAGCTATTGGGAGCCAATTGAAAAGTTGTATTTAAAGTATGGAATTAAAAGTATTTTTTGTTAAGATAAAGTATAGAAATGAAAGTATTTTTTAATTAACATACACTTAACATGATAAAAATACAGTCAATATTTTATTGATATTCTGTAGACACAAACATAAGCAACTTTCTTAGGCCAGCTTTTCCCTCCTAAGCTCATGACTTGCTATTTATTCATCCAGATTGACTGTTCTGGTAGGGATCTGAGAGGTGCTTCGTGCTTTCTCCTTAATCAGGCAGGAAGAAAAGACAGTCAAGACTTGAGGATGTGTTTTCCCTGCTATGGCCTCCTGCAGCCTTGCCAAATCTCTCCCTGGCTGTTATCCTTCCCCTGTCTACTGTAGACTCCAACCCACATTTTACATTTTTGTCATTCATTCACAATCACCACAGCTGTGATAAAAAAGTCAATGTGGTCTGTGTGGATTTGGATGAGCTGAAATTAAAAAAAGGGAAAAAGGGAGGGAAAGAGGGATAAATAAAGAGAAAGGGGAGGAAAAAAAAGGAAGATTGAGCTAAGACATATTTTTAAGCTTTTATATGAACAAGGGAAGATGCCAACCAGACATCTGTTTTTGAGAAGATGCCAACCAGATTTGACCAGGGATGGAAGGTGACATTTTGGAGATTGATTTAGGGAAGTTGATCTATTTTTAACTTGGTAGGCAGGGATGAAGGAGGGTACTTGAAAACTAAAGTGGTGGCTGTAATAGCCAAAAGGTGGCTGCTTTCTTCTTGTTTAACATGAGAACTGGTGAAATTCCTCACCTCTGTAACTTTCATTTTTCAAGAAGTGCTTCAGAATATTATACCTTTAAGAACTCTACTAATTTTGTCTAATTTGTTTAAAATAATAAAAAGTATTTTTAGAAAAGTTACTAGAAGGGGACAAGTTAGTTTGGAGATGGTGTGATTGACTAAACCTTGTTTTCTGATGAAACCTGATACACTTGAGCAAATCTGAGTCAGATCCTAGAGAGTTTTGCCTTTTCCACTCTGCAGGCATTGTCATCAAACTCAAACTTTGCTGGATTGCTCCATGTTTCCCCCAGCCAATCAATTAGCAGCATGTTAATTTTTTATAAATGTCACAGTGCTGTAAAATCACTTTGTGTCAGTTGATTTTTTCCCCTGGAACTAATTTTTATGGCACAGGGAGAAGTACTGAAGTGTAGAACTTTTTGGACCTGAGCAAGATTTGTTACAGCAGCATTATAACCATATGCTTAAAACCAGATGGGATATAATTTATTTTCTTTGGGTCTGCTTTCTTTCACCACAAAACTTTTGATGCAAAATGTGATTGTTTGTCAATAAAGTCTTTCTTCTCATCCATCCTGGTGAGATTAATCATCACATATGAGAATCACACCTCTATCACAGCTTGTCCTAGGCAAGTATTGTGTGATAAAATTATTTCCTTCTTGCTAGTCCAAGGAAGGATTGTTGTCTTGCAGTATGTTAAGCTGTTGTTACTTCTATTTTGCTGCAGTTTTTATTGTGGGTAAAGTAAAGAATTGGGAGCAGAAAGATGTCTAAAGTTGGGGCCTTATGGTTGACCTCTGAATTTTTTATTAAACCTGTCAAGTTTCCTTAATAAAATCTTAACCTCTGAAATTCTGGCCAATGCCTTTGGCATTTTGTTGTGATTACAGTGAAATATACTGATTGTCATGACATTTTACTTGAATATTTGTAAATCTTTACTGTTGTAAGGTGAAAATATTAAGAGCTACCACGGGGCTCTTCAGCACTCTGGAATAAGTATGGAAAAAACAGAGCTGGGGACCAATAATTCACTGCTGTTCACAGACTTCTCTGCCCTGCCCATGAAGTTGGAAGTGCAGTGCTGAACAGCCTTCCATCAAAAACTCTTGTCTTGAAGATGCACTTTCTTAGCACCTCACTCACTGCTCACTAACAAAACCCCAAAGTTTTCTTTCCTTTCTGGTTTGAGAACTCCAGTGAGTGAGCTGTGTTAAAGGAGACCTGTGCTTGTGACGTGAAAGTATTAAAATTCCTCTTTTCTCAGTTCTTAGAAGTGTGAATTCTGATTTACAAATGCAGGACAAAAATGTTTTTCTTCTCACTTTCGTCTACATTTCCGTCTCAGAAAGGAGTCTGCATTTTCTAAAATCCCTAAATTTTCTAAAATCTCTGCACTTTCTAAAATCCCTGCACTTCTACAAAGCTCTGCTCATAGAGATGATACATATACAAGCAAGTTTTTAAATAGTTCTGCATAACATTCCCCATTGCTCCTTAATATTCTTACACTGATTTTTCTTTACAGCTGCACTCACCTAGGGAATCCCAGTTTTTGAAGGAGGATATGGCTTCCTGTTTGTTACACTCCTGCTTCTCATTCGCTTTGATTTGCTGTTTCAAAACAACCAGACACTTGGTACTTTTTAGTAAGAATCTGATTAAAATATGGCATTGAAAAGAAATAATATTTCAAGAATGCTTAGCAGATATCCTGGAAAGCATATTTGCTTTTAGATAAGGTAGCTAGTATTTGCTATTGTTAATTCAGGAATATAAATCTTTATCCTTTTAAATAATACTTTGTTTAGGTATGGTGTATTGTGTTCATTCTTTATGACACCTATAGCAACATGAGGGTTTGTGAAGGCACATAATTGGAGAAGTGGGCTGCTAAGTGCACACTCAGCCAGTTTAATCTGCAGTCATTGGCAGACAAGAAACCTTGAGTCACAAAAATACCAGTGTTCCTACAAAGCCGTTTATTGCTGTCTTTTTGAAATGATCTCATATGGCAGAGCCACAATGCTCTGTGCAGAAGGAAGCACAAAGCAGGAGTCCACCAACAATGAACATGGCACTCTAAAGTGTTCAACAACCTATTTGCCATGGTTGGGTTGTAAAGAATATGACGTATGCCATTTTTCTGCCCTTTCAAACAGCTTTTTCTAGTGGATATGTTTTTTGGCACTTCAAGTGAATTTTGTGTCTGTGCTGCAGGTTCTGATATATTGGTATGTCCACCTCATCATTTGGAACTATTATACAGGGTAAAATTGTTATCCTTTTTAGTTGAAAAACACTAATTGAAGGCATAAATACCCTCAAAGAAAAAAATAAAGTTAATGAGTAGGAAGTAGTTGAAAAAAAGGTCTGGTTTTCCAGGAAGAAGTGGCAATCTGTAAGGAGAGAAGAACCAGTAGATTATATATTTTGGGGAATTTAGTAAGGTTTTGACATTCCTTCTCATAACACTTCAAGCTGAAGACACATGTTTTAGATTATTCTTCTCTACAGGAATGCAGAGCTCCTTGGAAAACCACCTATAAAAAAGTTAGGAGTGGTACACTGGAAGGACGTGTTGAATGTAGTTTGGCAAAAACTGTTTCTGATGAGTATTTTCATTACCAGCCCAGCTGGTAGACTCCAAGACATTATTGTTAAATTTGCAGGAAAGCTGGGAGAGAAATTACTTGAAGAATTAGGCTGAAAAATACAAGAATTCTTATAGGAACAATGACACGCTACTGAGTTTAGGTGGGAGCACTTTGTTGATTATCTGATGTGCCTTTCCAGGAGGGTACACACCATAGAGAATTCAGAGTACAGTTATGGTTTTGATTTGACATCTGCACAGCGTGATCTGAGAGAAGAATAAGAGAATCATTTTACTGGACAGAAGACCAGGAGGTCTGTACCAGCCCTCTAAAAAGTTACTTCTTGTACTGATTTTGGGATACAGTTAATATTTTTCAGAGTGGCTTGTGTGGTGGTGTGGTTTGTATTTGTGATCTCACTCTGCCCTGCCAGAAGAGGCTGGGGGTGCACCAGGACCTGGGAGGGGACACAGCCAGGACAGCTGATCCAAGGGATGTTCCATTTACCATGTCAGGTTGTGCACAGCAATAAAAGCTGGGGGAAGAAGGAGGAAGGGGGGATTTTGGGAAGGGTGATGTTTGTCTTCCCAAGTCAGCATTCTGAGGGATGGAGCTTTCTTTGGGACGGCTGAACACCTCCCTGCCCCTGGGGAGTGCTGAATGAATCCCTTGGTTTGCTTTGCTTATGTTCACAGCTTTTACTTTACCTATTACACTGTCTTTGTCTCAACCCATGGGTTTTCTCAGTTCTACCCTTCCAGTTGAACCCACATCCCTGTGAGGGGGCATGAGTGAGCAGCTGTGTGGGGCTGAGTTGCTGGTTGAGGCAAATCACAACACCTCTGTGGTAAAACAAAAAAGAAAAAGGACAAAAAGAACAGATTTCTTGTTTTTCTGGTTAAAAAAAGAAATTTGAAATAAAGTTCTAGGAAACGTGGTTTACACACTGTATGGGGAAAAAGAATCACAAAGTTATGGAAGAGGTTGTCTTGGGAGGCCGTGGTGGCTTCACCATGGAAGCCTCTGAGATCCAACTAGACAGAAATGTCTCAGAAATTATTAGGTGTAGCAAGATGCTCATGTGGGAAAAGGAGATGGAGCAGATGTCTTCTCCAGGATCAGGATCATTTGATTTTCATGACAGCCTTGCAAGGTTCCCCTGTGTGGGGCACCAGAAATCTCTGTGATCATCCATCCTCACCATTTTAATTGGTGGGTGTGTGTTCAGGCATATAAACTTGTCAAGCTATATCCCCCTTTGTTGATGAGTGAATAAATTAGCTCTTTTATTTTTACATTTATGAGACCATAAAGGCTTCCTTTGCATATCAAAACAGAAACTTACACATTTACTAATGCGTTGTAGGAAGCAAATGAAGCTTGAATTCAGTTCTTTTCATTTTGACAACTGTTATTGATATGAAGTGTGATGAAAACAGCCTGTTGTTAGGCTTTTAGTTATTTGGTATGCTGTTTCCAGCCTTTAATTTACAAGGATGAAATAATTGACCCTGTGTTCTTACAGGGCTGACTGGGAATTACTGGCTGCAGTTATGTTTTACTAGCTCTGTGCCTGTGAGAATAAATGGACACCTGTCTTTAATAAAGATAGAGGATGGGCTGGTTAAGTGGTGAGAAGTTTTTTGGTGCTAGATAACCTTCTGATTGCACAAATATGGACTAAATAAACCTTGTGAATGATGAGCAGTGATAAAGGAAATGAAGCAGAAAATATACATTAATATAACTGCTGCTGAGTTTAGGTTCTCATGGCAAATCAGAATATTTTGCTTTACAGTCCCACAGCTGAGCCCCAAGGTATTTGTGAAACAGCATGAATCTTGGTGTAATAGCTAGAATTATTTAGGTGATATTATTGTTTCCTTTAGTTGGATCTGATGAACACACAAGTCAAAACAACTTAATACTTGTTCTCATCACAGATGTGAATATCCTTTGAAGAGAGATTGAGGATCATGACTGAACATAAGTGAACTTTGCAGAGCTCCCAGGGCATATCCACAACACTATAGCAAGTTAGTGGCTTGTTGTTATTGTTGTTGTTGTTGATGCAATTAGGATCAGATTTCTGTCAATTTAACAAAATTAAGTTGCATGTTGGTTGTATTGCACTTCAATTTTGGTGAGAAGTTTACATGAGCTCCATGAGTAACAAGTGAAGGATATGACCTAGAGAATTTGAGACATAAGAAAAACCACTTCTTGCTGACAATAATTTGACACCTGCCCCTCCTCTATACACATTTTTAAGCTGGGTATGTCTAATCAGAATTTCTACGTAATTATTTTTAATTATTAATTCAGAAAGCTATGTAAAGAGTGGATTTTCTTGTATAGGAAAGGTGGTGGGCAGCTGTCCACAAAGAGTTTTGCTAAATTCACTATGGAGAAAGTCTACCATAGTCACTTGGCAAGGAATAATCTAAAATTAAAAGCCTGAAGATAATCACTTGAAGCACCAAAGTGCTTCTTGCCATTCCATTACACCAGCATTGTCATACATCTTCCTTTTGTTTTGACTTGTCATAAATTATCCCCATTGTTGACTGACAGTTTAATACCAGCCTTTCACATTTGCTCTACAGCAACCTGCCTTGCTCCTATCATCTTACCACCTCTGGTTTTATTCCCTCTTGGTCCTAACTACTCATCCTTGGCCTTCCATCTCTCCTCAGTTCGCTGCCGTACACTGCATTTCCTTCTTTCTGCACTGTTCCTGCTATACCTATTTAAAAGTTCAGGTCCACAACACAGGAGAAGGAGGTGGGTACATCCCATTCTCTCATGGGTGTCTTGCTGCAATATTTGAGGCATGTGTCACTCTTGGTGCCCTCTCTCCCTTGCTCCCTGGGACAGTGACCTGTGCCAGGTTATTTTCCCTAGAAATGTTTACTTTCCTGTTTAAACAAGCAAATCCATACTGGATAACGTGTTGGTAGTTGTCTGCTGAAGCTTCATTTTCCATCTTCTTGCTTAAAGTCTGCCTGGTCTCTCAAACCCCTGCACAGTTTTGCAAACAGATTTATTGTTGGAGTTGTATTATTAGCACGGTACCTAACACAAAGCCTCTGGGTGGCACCACAACATGAATAATGATAATTATAATGAGTGGAGTCAGCCATTAAATCACTTCACCTTCAAATCTTGGCTATGTGTGGAAGCCTTTTTTATTTCTAGAGCTGACTTCTTCCAAATCTAAAATTCATTACTCAGTGCATTTTTCATCTCCACAGACGTGCTGGTGCTCAGAGAAAATTGGGCTGCAAAAAGAGACTGAAAAAGCTTTAATTAAAAAGCAAATAGCATTTTTCAGCAGAGAGAAGAGGTGGTGAGATCTCCCCCAGGCTTTTCTTACTATAAAAAGCTCCTTCTATTTTTGTTTCACTTGCCTTTTAAAATCCACCACCTACCTGGTTTATTCAACCCCATTTGGAATTTACTGATCCAGATGTAAGAGAGGTATTCAAAATCAGCAGCTGTGCTGTGGCAGCCTTAAGGAGTATATGACTTCCTTCTGTAAAAATAAAATTGCAGGCTCTGCACATTACTTGTGCAGCTACTCAGCCAGGGGGAGGAAGCTCTAATAGTGTCAGTACCTTTTATATTCAATATTTAATTGCCCAGTGTGTAAAGATGGATTACTTTTGGCAATAAGTAGAGCAGGTAAAATGTGGGGGGTTTTATTTTTTGTTAACTTTTCCAGAATGGACCAAACTGATTGAAGGAGAAAAAGTGAAATACTGTAGTTATCATCTTATTTAAATTTTCACAGTTTCATTTAGGATGGTGTGGGTTATCAACTCTACTATTGATATTTTGGGGAGGGTTAGGAAATTCATCATACATATCTTTTAAAATATTCATTAAATCTGTGGTGAACCCAACAGTGTTATGTTAATAGTTGATCTTAAGGGTCTTTTGCAACCTTCATGATTCTATGATTCTATGAATAAATAATGTACTTTTCACATTTCCAAACTTGGCAGAGTTGGCTGAGTTGTGGTACAACTGCTTTGAAAGCTTTTTTCTGCAGTTTACTTCTCTTGTATTCAAAATCAAAGCAATGACAGCCCATTACAATTCATTAGCTATTTGATGACCAATTTGAAATGAAATGTGATCTTTCTTTGTACTTCACAAGAGCATATCTTGTTCTGTTATATTTAGCTGTAATTGGCATCTTTATTGGCAGTCTTAAGAAAATGAAATGGTGAGGTGGGTCCTGGGAGCTGATTAGAGCTTCTTAATTACTGAATATTTGTACTCCTGGGAGACACTCGACTGTAGCTGTGGTGAAGAGGAACTTTACTCTGCTGCTCCTTTTTATCTCTGCAAAATGCAGCAACTGATGCTGCTGAGCTTTCAGTCCACCCTTCTTCATGTGAATAAAAACCAAGAATTATTTTCTTGAAGCAATTTTCATTTCCATTTGAATGTTGGGCAGTGTATTGCTAAGTGCTTCCTCAGGTGCTGAATGTTTCTCTGTACTGGAACGTGTCATCCATCCCATGGTGTGGTTTTAAGTTCTCAGAGATAAAGTCCTGGTTTTAAATTGGTTGTTAAGAATTAGATTTTTGGGTGACAACAAGGATTTCACCTTTATTGTCATATGTTAAGGTGGCCTAACCCTCAGGTCATGTAATGAAAGTTTCCTGGATTTAGAGAATAAGAGATCTCTGGTATTTCTTCGTAATCAACATTTTAAATTATTGCAGTCTTACAGTGTTTTCTCTGAAGTTATGGTTTGTGAAATTCAGGAATGACATAAACATTGACTCCAAAGCGACTGCAAGCTATAGCTTGATTTTTCTGAAAACTATACTGCTTTTCAAATAATGGTTGGGATTTTGAGGATTTCTTCATTAACAGGCACAATTTGATTGCTGTGGCAAGCTCTGCTGTCTCTGTAAGTGTTTAAAATGTCTCTGTGCACTGTCTCTCTCGAGATAGGATTTGACTTTTGAAATGTGCCTCTTTACAGCTGTTTTGAAATGGAGAATTTGAACTTTCCAACATTATCCAAGCAGCAGGGACATTACTTACCAATGTGCCTTTTTGAATAGCATAAACTCCAATCAATCAATCAATCAATCAATCTCTTCTTCTACATCAGGGCTTTTCCTCACCCTTGTAACTAAGAATTGGCTTGGTCCTTATGATCAGAATATGCAGTGAGATAAAACTGCACCTGGAGGTGATTTGACAGTCTATTTTTTTTAATTTTATTTTTGTTTTAGCTCATTATTTTTGATGAACACATATTAGAGACCTTCCCCTTTTTATTAGGACATAGATGTTTAGTGTCAATCCTTCCAAGCAGTCTCTTCATAGCTGCCTGTTTTGCATTTGTGAGGGGATAAACCCATGAGAGCAGGCAAGTACATTTAACCTTCTGCCACCAAATGTATGCATAAAACTTAGAACATGTGGTTTAAAATCTTTAGCAATATAAAAACTCTTGAAGTCATCAATTTTATTATAGACCTTTAGGTGCTTTTTAAGTCTTTTGAGAGACATCACCTTTTTCTTGTCTGGTGCACCAGAGTGCCTCTTCCTTAAGTCCTTTAGTACATAATTCTTAGTGGTTCCAATGAAAATGGCATCTTGGTTCATGTTCTTTAATTGAAGACTGCTGATAAAATCAGTTCTGAACTTGTATGATGAACAGTGTTGAAACAAGTAGGCTTCAAGTTGGAAGCTGTGCTAGGGATTGTTGTAGTAATGGGTAACACACACTTCAAAAATGTCTTTCTTATCCATTATAAGATATTTGGCTCTGTTATAAAAATAAACCGGTACTGGATGTTTAGAACAATAGTGTGACTTTTGTGATTAGAAATATATTTTGTATGTTACTAGATGGAAATATTTCTAATTAATCTCTCAAGCCTATATTTTTTTATATAGGAATTCTTTTATAGTGAATTTGGACTTACAGTGTCAGCTTGAATCATCAGATGGAGGCTTTAGGTCTGCTTTTGATGTTCCTCATTTTCATTTTAGTGCCATATAAATTATATTCTCTTGGCTTCCAAAAGTTTTTCTCATCTTGTAATTTGGAACAGACTATTCTACATATACTTTGATTTTTTCATAGCCACTTTGTTTCTAGGTTTTTAGGCAGTCCATCACCTTTGTTAAATCCAGCTTCTTGCCTTTTTCCCCTGCTTAGCCATCTGCCTTTGTCTTTATTTCATCTGTAACCAGGCCAATGCCTACTTTCCTTGTAGCACTCAGATCCCCTCAGAAGATGTATTTTAATTACAATGCTGACAAAACTGTAGACAAATTATAACAGTGCATTTTATAGGCTTTTTTTTTTTTTAATTTTAAAGGCATTTACTAAAAAGGAGAGCATAATCACAGTTCCTGTTTTATTTATACATGTGCCATTTTTTTCTAATTCTCATCTGGTTTTAAATGCCTAAATTTGCATATTGATTACAAAGGAAAAAAGAAAGAAAATAGTGGGAATTTGAACATTCTCCAAGTAACTGTCTTTTAATTGTCATGTTTCTGAAATAGTTACCCACAAATTACCTACAAATTGTTCAAGGGTCTAAATTCAACTGCAACAGTAGGAACCATCCCCAAAATCTCCTTAGAATAATGCTGGCAGACCTATTAGGCATTAGCAGTAGTACTCTGAGACCTGGAAAATGATACTTCAAAATCATCTTCTGTAATTTAAACATTATTAAAGGAAAGAGGGAAAAAGATAGAGTGTCAGCAGAAGTTAATGATGTGTAAGGTATCCATGTTATTAAATATGTATCACAGGTTTAAAATTTTCTTGGAAGTTGACACAATGGAAGTACCAAGCAGCAGAATTTTGTATCAGTACTTAAGAAAAGTATTTTTTACTTGTTGGGAACATGATCTCAGCCTCTCACAGGCTCTTAGACTTGGAAACTCATAACAGCATTTCTTCCCAGTGATGAATGACCACTTAGATTTTCCTTTCAGTTAAAATTACTTTTGTGTAAAATACTGTAGATTTTAAATTGGGAGAGGAGAAAATTTATCCAGCCTTTGCTATCTGTTGTATTTCTCCTTTAATATTGCCTGGGAAAAATGATCCCCTTTACACAGGAATAGATTGTAAACATCAAACAATTTGGTGTCATAAACTATATTTCTGCCCTTAAATATTCTCTTGGGAGAGAAGTGACCGCCCGAAGTTCCCCAGGAGCAGGAAGATGGATCTGTGATTTCAGAGGTTCAGTAAATTGAATAGGAAAGTGAAAGGATCACACAGCACTGGAGTACTTCAGCTTGGAGGAACTGAGGTAACTACTCAGTACATCAAAAGTCAGATTCTCTGCAGAGGAAAACAGGGAGGAGGATGGGGGTTTGTGTGATGTGTCCTTTCAACTTCCCAGTTAAATTCTGTTTCCCCTGGGACACTCTAGTTCACCTTCTGAGAGGCTGAGCCTTTTGGCAGGTGTTTGTTCACCTGCCCAGGGAGCAGCCCTGCAGGAGGACACAAATTTATGTCTTCTGATGCCACAAGTTGTCTTCTAATCCCAGCTGATACCTGGTGGCTCAGGGCAGTGTAAGGAGCAGGGACAAAACCACATGATCCCTCCCATAAATACACGATCAGGATTTACATTCCCAGCTTCTGGGAACAAGCAGATTCAGGACTTTCTCATCTGAGCTAGATTAAGTAATAGCTGCTAATGGTGTGATGCTACAGAAAGGAGCCTGATGTCTTTTTGGGCTTCTGTGCTCCTGGCCCCTATAGCATCCTGTGGTGGGGAAGTCTCACAGCTCATCTGTGCTGTCTGAAATGTATTT
Organism: Climacteris rufus; assembly: GCA_013398175.1. Taxonomy (NCBI): domain Eukaryota; kingdom Metazoa; phylum Chordata; class Aves; order Passeriformes; family Climacteridae; genus Climacteris; species Climacteris rufus. Next base: position 310,547 of record VZRZ01002767.1, on the reverse strand, counting down.
TCTAGGGTCTGCTTTACAGTTGTCACTTGATAACTCTATTTGTGTCCCTGTTGTGTCATGTGGAACTGTGAAAGAATTACTCCCTCATCATCTTTATTTTATAATTTGTGATTTTATACGTCTGTGTCAGATCCTGTTTAACCAGCTATAGGATCACAATGCTTGTTTTTTCCTCATGTTAAATGTGACATTTCTTTTTTTTTGGTCATACCATTTGGGCTTCTTTTGTTGTCATTTTTTTCTGCTGTCTTTATTATTGTCTCACAATAATGATTCTCCTGTGTTGTCTGCTGAGCAGCCACATTTGCTCTGTTCTCACAGAGCTGTTGGCCATGGAGCTGAGATTGCTTTACAGAGTCGTGATGAGTAAGAACCTGTCAGTGCTCACCTTACACTTCAGACCTGTCTGCTTCCCTTTGCATTTCAGCTGCTGTTTTATCACCCCATCCCTCAGGTGGTTTATTATGTTGGGTTGACCTTGCCTGGACACCAGGTGCCCACCAAAGCCACTCTGTCACTGCCCTGCTCAGCTGGACAGGGAGAGAAAATATAAAGAAAGGCTCATGGGGTGAGATAAGGGCAGGAGGTGATCACTCACCAGTTACTGTCATGGGCAAAGCAGGCTCTGCTGGGGGAAAAATGTAATTTGTTGCCAATCAAGTCAGCGTAGGATAATGAGAAAAAACCAAAAATCTTAAAAACAAAAGCTTAAAAAAACCTTCTCCCACCTCTCCCTTCTTCTTGGGCTTATCTTCACTCCCAAATCCTTCACCTCCTCCCCCTTGTGGTGCAATGGGGGGTCCCATTTTATCTCCCGATCATGTGGGTGATTTATGCAAGGCTGCAAGTTTTTGCAGTAAACTTTTGATTTTATTTATTCTGAATGATTTTCTGTTGTCAGCAAACTTCATCCCTGTGCTAGTCAATCATTTTCCAGATCATGTGTTAATCTTTTCAAATCCACGGGTCCCCTGTGTGTTTTCCTGCTGTGGAAAACTGATAAGTGAGTTATAATTTTAGAAAACTATAGGGTTTTTTCCTGCAATATCCAAACATGTCTTTTTTTGAAGCTTTTCAGTGACCTGCATGGAAAGAATTTGGTGGTCTTTGGTCCTTTGTTTCTCAGCACCAACCTGTAACAACTGAATGGGGACTTGAGTAGGTGTTGAAGGAACCTCCCTTCACTGCTCTGTGCTTTGTTTTGGTTTGGAGGGAGGCTCATGGATGCTTCTCTTGGGAGAAATTCACATGTCCATGGCCTCTACAGCCTCTCTTTTGGTATTAAATGGGCATTTAAGGATGAATCACCATCAGCCTTGGGGTATTGCTCATAAATGAAAAATGCCATTTTTGTTTTAGGAAAATTTATGGAACTGTGCAATGATGTTTTTTGCTGCAGCCATTACAGTGTTATGTAACAGAAGACATAGACAGAAAAATAGCAAGCAAATAACTATTGATCATCTGATAGTCCCCATATTTAGATGCACGTAAGTACAATTTCCCTTTGTTGGTTTGCTCTGTGGCCCTAGTCTGGCCATCAGAATGAAGTAATGTTTGCATATTTCAGTTTTATGATCCTTTTTTTCAAAGCCAGAACTGTCTGATCAATGCTGGTGTACTTAATATCCTTTGCTGTATTTTCTTAAATTGTGTGATGGTGCATGCTACTGTGGTGGAACGAAACTTTAGACAACATAATGTATCAAAAGTTTATATTGAAATAGTTTTCAGTAGTGTTCCAGTGATAGATTTTAATGGCCATCATGTGAGCTGTTTTGATGCATTGATATATTTAGATTACAGTTTTTTGTGGTTTTAGGGATTTTTTTGAAGTGTTTTTTTCAGAGTTTTTTTTTAAAGTGAAATCCAAATTCTGTCAATCTGAGGAAAGTTCCTACAGAAACGATGGCAAGCAGGGTGCCCTGCCTGGGACACTGCTGTGGGACACATTGTGGGCGTGTCTGCTGTGTGATTCTAGCACCACTTACATTTCAAAGTAAACCACTTAGTATTTCTACAGAAATTTATTTCCACAGAAATTTAAGAATAACTGCAAAGAACATTTCTCCATTATCAGGTAGAGCTGGCTACAGTTCTGTAGTTGAACTTGCTCTTCAGAGCCAGGGCTGTTTGTAGGACTGTGGGTTTATTTGAATTTATTTCCATCAAGTTTGGTGGGTAACAGCAATGTGGAAACAAAGTCCAGTTTCCACACAGGCTTCCCATTGAATTTGCTACAGACCTGGACTCAGAGGCTGTGCTGGTCCAGCCTTTGCTGCTGCTATCCTCCCCAGCCTCAGATCAAATTCATTGAATATAAGGTATGGGACAAGGGGGATTGGCTTTAAGCTGAAAGATGGAAGGTTTAGATTGGATATGAGGGAGAAATTCTTTAGTGTGAGGGTGGTGAGGCCCTGGCACAGGCTGCCCAGAGAAGCTGTGGCTGCCCCGTCCCTGAAAGTGTCCAAGGCAAGGTTGGATGGGGCTTGGAGCAACCTGGGATAGTGGAAGATGTCCCTGCCCATGGCAGGGGTGGAACAAGATGGTATTGAAGATCCTTTCCAACCCAAACCATTCTGTGATTCTGTGATAAGTTAAGGTATTCCTGCAAGTAGGTGAGATGCAGGGTAGCACTAAAACATCATGTTATTTGTAAGCTAAGATATGGCATTATATGGCAGATACTTCACCATGTGGAGTTAAATTCATGGAATTTCACAGAATATGTGAAGTTTAGCTGTATGCACTGGCTTTTCTTTAATTTGGTACTTTTTGTGCAGGTGTAAGTTGAACCCTTGGAGACTCTGCTTATTCATGTTAGGGATTCAATTTAGATCTTCTTGGAAGTAGCTCAAAGGAAAAAAATCAAAATATGAAGGCGTGAAATAATTTATGCAAAAAAATGTTCTGTATTAATGGTAATTAGACCAAAATCCACCTGGATTTTGAAGGCTGGTACATTTATTAGGTTTTTGGTACAGAGGAACTCCACTGTGGAAATACATAGTTTGAAGTTTATAAAGTTAATATAACATTGTACCTAAAGCTTGAGAGCTCTTCTATCATGTGAAATGGCATGGAATTTTTAATGGCTGTACATTCAAATTGTTCAGGAAATGTAGTAGGAGCCACAATGTGACACTCCTGGCAAATCCCAACTGCTGCTGTTTGTGTTTGCAGTGAGGATGCATTGTGTGAGCTGCTTCTGTGTACTTGGTTCTTTCACTGACACTTAATTTTGATTTGCTGATGTATTTGGCTACTCTTCCCTATGCTGGAGATTAGGATCTTAAGAGAATGAATGAGCTTGGCAGGGTTTTGCACTGATGAGCTGCAAAGATTTTTGAGAAGGAAGTCTTGAATCAGGGTGGGTTTTATTCCCCACTTGCTTCTTCCTCTTGTATTAATGCCAGTTCAGTCCTTCCTCTTCTGGAAGCCTCTGAAGGGCTTTAGAAAGAAGGCTTCATACTGGATTTGAGGGGGAAAAACTTCAGTAGTATTTCTGAATTCCACTAAGAAAAATTGAAACAGTACACAAAATCATGAAAACTGGTTTTAAAGATTAAATAAAGAGTGCAAACGTGATGTATTTTTTAGACATACATTAAAATCACAGCGTGTCTTATTAAAGAGGTGCAGAGACAACTGAGTGATGACACCTTTCTGACACTAACGTTTATCACTTTGTAATGAAGGATTAAAAAATTTGTAGCTTTTAGAGCTATTCATTACCCTATAGACTGAGAGTTATGGTTTGTTATGCTGCAGGTCAGGCAGATGCGTTGCTGTGGATTTGAGTCCTGTTACAGATGAAGATGGCACTTTTCTTCCCAATCCTATTAGCACCTCTTTTCCAGCAGTTTCACTCCACTGTTTACTGTTCCCTGTTAACTGAGTTGGCAGCTCCTGTTTCCTAGGACCCAGTGCAGTATTATATGGCTGCAGAACTTATTCTAAAATTACTTTCAAATGCTTTCAAGTCCTTTTTTTTTTCCCCTCTTCTCACCAGTCTTGTTGCAGAGCTGTGGTTAACAAACCTCATTGCAGAACACGCTGGAAGTGGTCCTGTGTTGAGAACAGCAGTAAGGAGGCAAGGAGGAATGGCTTCCCCTGGATATACCTATTACTACAAATTGAAATCACAGCTTGGAGTGATTTCCACACTTCTGGGGGAGGTCACTTGTTTCTAGGTACTGCAGAATCATCCCTGCAGTGAACAGTATGGCAGGAAAGCATGTGCTTCTCTAGAAAGTTGTTTCCTAAAAATCCTTTGTTTTGCTCCAGATTGTGTGCAAAGTGAATGAGAAGGAGGGTAAGACAAGAGCGAAGGGGATGCTCCTGTAGTTTCTTTACCTTCTTTCAAACCAAAAAACCTGAATACTGAGTTGTGCAGTAACATTCTGCAACAATTTTCAATATGCATTTGTTTGAAAAGGATGTCCACAGCATTTTCTCAGCATAAGGTGTTGGGATCATGGGGTAGGTGATGCTGGCTAATCAAAGGGGAAATGAGTCAAGATTGCCTTCTCTAAAATCCTGCTGAAAACATCACTGTGATGACATAATTTTCTTGCGTTGTTGTAGTGTACAGATAAGTGTTTAAAAAGTAATCTAAAATAATAAAAGCCAGTATTTTGAAATCTATAGATAGCTTAGTGCCTGGGTAAATAAATAATTGAAAGCCTAAATAAATAAACAGCTTCCAATGAAGCTAAATCCCAGTGGCTTCCATTGACTCAATAATGGTTGTGGCTAAATTCAGCTCCGTGCCATTACAGGTGACTTGGACTCCTTAATTCATTAAATTCCAAATCTCAGAGAAGATTCAGCACTTAATAATGTATTTGCAGAGCTGGATGAAATTAGTTTGCACTTGCATGTTATTTTTTTTCCCCAAATAAATTCAGAAATTAGTAACTGCAGCGTATCCAGAGACCCTCAGGAGAAAATATCCTGAGGAACAGAGGTTGGTAGCATGGGCTGTGCACATTCAATTTCTGGCTTATACTGTATTCAGCAGTGATTTGCTCAGAATTTTCTGGGACTTCATAACCAGACTTTAGGTAAAGAGAAGATAGATTTTTGAATTAGAAGTATGTAAAGACTGGAGGGAGGGATTTTTCATGAATTTTATCAGGATGACTGTGCATTTAGACATAGATATTAGAGCCAGTGCTTGCAAAAACCTTCTAAATCTGCCAAGAAGCATTAGCAATTAACATAGTTAATTAACAAGAAGCTATGTTAAAATTAGTTTGGGGTGGGGTGGGGGGAGAGGGAGTGAATTGTAATTAGAAGAAGAAATCACAGCTGCTATTTGGAGAGCTGGTGGGGAAGTTGTGAGCTCTGGCTGTTGGGAGAAGCACTGCATTGCGGCTGTGCCTTCTTCATTCATTACATCCTCACTTTTCTAGGAAAGAGCTCTTTGGTGTTATGTATCACCATTTCCAAGCATTATTGACTACCTTAATCAAATTTAACTTCTGCAGGCTAACATACTAATAAAAAAAATCTTTTTTTTTTTTTTTTTCAGGAACTTCTCAGAAAGGTGAGACTCTGAGTGTTTCGTGAGCATTTAATGTTCAACAAATTATGCTGATTTTCTACAGTTAAGGTTTTGGATCCTGCTGGGTAGAATTTGCTCAAAGAAAAATGCTGCCTTTCTTAGCTTCTATTACCCTGCGTGCTGTTACTAAGCAGAGAGGAAAAATCAAGGCATTTATCTCGGCAAATTGAAATGACTTTCAAACTAGAAATATGTGAAAGTTGCTAATGAAGTAGTGAATGTCTTACACATACCATTTTATTTTCCCAGTGAAAAATGAACTACAATTAATTCAATAGATTTCTGAATAGGCCTGATGTGAGCTCAGGGAATTTTCAGGTCCTTCTCATATATATTTGTTTCAAAAACAAAATTGGGCAAAAATAAAATGGATTAGGATGTGTGAAGCGAGCTTGAATCTCAGGTTCACCATGGCACAATGAGGCATGTGACCAATAGTCTACATTACAAATGTTTTTAGTGGGTGGTATAGAGGAGATATAATTTATCCTGTCAAAAACGTTCCTTTCTTGGCTAGTGTAATTAAACATTTCCACAAAAAGCACCAAACCTGAAAAGCACCCTTTTATCCATGTGTTCTGCATATAGGTGAAAGGATTTCCTGCTGTGTCCTACAACTAGAATTGTAATAATATCCATTTAACTTCAGGAGAAAGCCATTTCCAGCCTTGCTGTTGAGGCAGAAACTTGATCAATAGAAGTGAATGAGGCCAGGACAAATGATAGTCTGAATTCTCCAGCCAGTGCTGTTTGGACCATCTAGAGGTGAGATAGTCTGGGTTTAGGTGATCAGGGCTCTCAGGTTTCCTCTCTCATGTGCCATTCATCCTTCCAATTGAGGCAAATTCAAATCTTGTGCTCCTTCCTCCTCACCTTGTGAGGAGGATGCCCACCATGATGCTCACTGGCCTCATGGTACCCTGAGTATGTGAGTGCACCTAAGCTGTAATAGCAGGTATTTAAGAGTTACATATACACCAGGTTAGCTGTGCTACCTGATAGTGTTTTTTAAAGAAACGCTGGCAAAATTTTGCAGTATAGTTTAGTTCACACATTTTGATAAATTTAAATAGATGGGGCCCAGTCACCAAAGGAATGGGACCTGCTGTTTAGAAGAGGCATCACTGAGGAACTCTCTTGTAGATCTGCAGAGACAGTACCTGTGAAGTGCTCTGGTTACTGTATTTATATCTTTTTTACACGGATGAGGAGTTTTCTGATGTCTCTGTGCCTCTTGTGAAGTCCATTCACAGGTAGTGAAACCAGCTTGGTGTCTTCTAAATACCTTAAATCTTATTGCTTATTGCTCTGGTTGCATTCAAGAAAGGTTAAAAGAGATACAATTTTTACTCTTTAAAAATATTGGCTTTTTAGTTTAACATAACATTTATTTGACTTTTTAATGCAGTCAATACATCCTGAAAAGGTCTGTATGTACAAGCAGTTCTATTTAAGGATTATTAGAAGTGACATTAATAGCAAGCCTGGTAGCTTCTGCTTTCCATTCTCCACTAGAAATCACAATCCTTTGTTTTTGCTGACATAATTACCTCCATATGAGCCAGTTCTAGCAAGGCAGAATTAAGAGTTCACATCATAAATGAGCAGCAGGAACAGATGGACTGAGAAAATAGTCAGGTGTCATGCAAATATCAATACAGATGATTAGTAAAGCAATAAAAGCATTTGTCTCATATGTTCCTCTGTATTAATATAGACTGCCTAACTGGACAAGGCATGAGAGCAGTTGAAGGTCTGGAATGTGGGATGTTCTGCTTCTGCACATTGCAGAGCCAAGTTTTGGGTTAGAAGAACATGTCACTGCCCTGAGTGGTATCACACTGCCAGGTCTAATACAAAAATTCATCATTTTTTGTTTAACTTAAGTTTTGAAAGCATTATATCTCATCCAGTGAAACAGATACTGAGCTGAGTAGCTTAACTTTGATTAAAACATTGCTGTGACTGGGTGCAATGGGATTGGGGCCCTTTTTGCCTGGCTTCAGTTTTCTGGCTTGTGAACCTCCACCTGCAGATTCCCCTGGCTAAAAGCCTTCCTCCTATGCCTCTCTCCTTACTCTTCCTGGTGGTATCAGTCTTGTGCAGTGCTTTGCATTTACTGTTTTGTGGTCATGCTGGTGCACTCCTGTATTTCTCTGTACCATATGGCTCTGTGCTCATTAGATCTGTTTGTCCTGCAACCATCAAGAGCCAGAGAGGAGAGCAGCAGTGCCTCTGGCAGTACAAAAGGTAGGGGACAGCTGGAATGGGTGTATCAGATGTACAGCACATGTCTACATATTCCTCTATGGGATGCTTTTGAGAGAAATTTCACTGTACATTGTGTAGCATTTGCATATTCACTTACAGGTCTCAGGACTCATGGGAATATCAACACACACTTTGGGATGCTGCTTGGTGGTGCTCATGGGTTTTGAGGAATTGCTGCCCATAGAGTTGATGTGCACATGCACTGTGGGTTGTATTTCTGGACACCCAGACTGAGTCAGTAGCTCAGACTTGCCTCTCAGCTATCTGGAAAAATACCTCAGAGTTTGTCTGAACATAATTTCCCAGAAGAGGTATCTGGAAAAAACCTCATCAGGCCTTATCTAAATCTGAAAGTTAAGGCTGCTTCCCCCTTTTTCTCACATGCTCAGAGCTGCTGAGTCCCAGCAATGTAGTCATGTAATTTTGGGGGGGCATACTAAGTGTGAAATGCTATATTTAGCCCAAAAAGTCATTTCTCAGTCAGAGAAAGCACTGTATGGAAAGGCATTCAATGACTTTTTTTTCTTAGTTCTTATTTACTAATGAATGAACACTTGGAAGAAAGTAATTCTTCATTTAAAATTCAGTTGTAAATTCAGGAAATGCTTGTTGCTCCAAGTAAGTCCTTAGGCAGAGTAAAGTGGTACACTAAGATCTTTGATGTCAATAGGCTTCTTCATTGAATGTTTTAGGTTTGCCTTCCTGGAAAGAAATCTCTTGTAACTGTCCCTGACTCGTGTACGTATTTCTAGCTCTTAATGTGGGGTCTTGTGTTGAATTCGTAGAGGCCTTTGAAAAATAATGCTAGGGTTGTCGTGGTTTAGCCCTGGCTGCCTGCCAAAGCTTCCACGAGAGCCGCTTTTCCCCCTTCCCTCCTCCCTCTACAGCCAGACAGGGGGAAAGGAATGTGTTACCAAGCTGAGATAAGAACACTGAGAGAGAAAAAACTCCCTAATTAAAGCAGGCTAAAACAGGCTCAAAACTTACAAGTGATAAAGGGAATTTATTACAGAGTTAAAGGAGCAAGCAAAAACATATTTTTAAACACTCTTTCTCTTTCCTTCCCCCCACCAGCATCAGCCCACAGCCCTCCCTCCTGCCCTCAGAAAGACAGGAGGACTGGGGTTTTGTTTCTAGTTAGTCAGTTCATTCCTCAGATGTTGTCTTCCTGGGAGAAAAGGCAGGTTTTTACTTGTCTTCTTTTCCCTGTTCGCGGGTACTGTGGCAGATCTGCAGAAATTACGTTCTCCCTTTTGCCCGGCTCTGCCTGTTCTCTCTCTTGTCCTCTCAGAGCCAGCTGGTCCCTCTTAGGGTGGGAATAAAGCTAGGCTTTTTTAACTTAATTGACTTTCTTCGGTTTCCAGGAGCAAAGGCCTCGTTAATCATGTCAATTCCCACCAGACCAAAGTCCATTCTGTAGGAGATCACTCCCTTCTGCCCCGTAGTGGGGTGGATCTCAACTCCTTTATAGACCCTCAGGGTACAGGGAAACACTGCATTGGTGCAGTCCTTACCACAGGCCGCGTAGACATTTCAGCTTCAATGATTAAAGGACCTCCTCCTCACTCCTTCTTCTTCTTGGCTGGCTTTGCTGGTGTCCATATCTGCTGTTTCTTTTATATGCTGTACTCCTTTCCTCTGCCTAACAACTACATAAATACATCTGCATGGCGTGTGCATGCCTACTCCCAAGTTTGCTTCTTAAATCTGTTGTCACAGAGGCGTTACCTTCCTTTCTAATTGGCCCAGCTGTGGCTTACAGCACATCTATCTTTCAGGAGCCATCAGAGATAGGCCCTGGCTGGACAGCTGCGGAAGCTTCTGGCAGCTCTTTACAGGAGCTGTCTTTTGGCCCCTACCACACCCAAAAAACCAGACCCCCCTCAAACTACCACAAGGGTGCATTTGCATCTCTTGTCATCTTTGAGTCACTTTGAAATACTGTGCATTTAGTTTTTTTTTTTCTCCTCAGTATTAACAATTGGTATTAAACCTTGGCTGTAACCTTGCTTTCCTCAGTTTTGCTGTAACCAATAAGACTTCTAGCCAGGGCCCACTCTCCTTTATGCAGAGTGCTCTGGGAGGACAGGAGAGCTCTCTCAGCTAGAACCAAAGCCTCATGCATTTCACTTAGCTTTTGATCGATTTTCTTGCTGCTTGCCATTGGTACTGTATTGAAATAGTATATTTCTTGTTGTAAGCTCCTGTGTGCTGTGGTAGTTGGCAATCCAGAAATGTGTTAAATAATATTGATTTTTTCTTCTCACTTGGCAAGCATCTTATTCCACTCTATCTCTAATACTATTTTAAGTATCATTTACTGGTTTTATTTTCTTTCTTACTTATGACTGAGCATCTCACAGAACAAGGGGCCACCACAGTGCCTGGAGAGAAGTCCTGAGAGAGAGGGCACTTATAAGAATATAGCTTCCAATTCTGATGCTAAGTGCCTCTATGTAAAAACAGGATGAGTTTAAATATTACATTCTTATGACATCATTAAATAGCAGGTTTGTCTCAGAAAAAAAAATATATATATATGTATATTTTGCTTTTCACTGCAGTGTATGTAACCTGCAAGGTACATACCCTAAATGGCAACTAAACTTCCAGAAAACTTCTGGGTGATACAGCTGTGGTTTCTGGAAGTGATTTTCATTGCAGCTATTAAGGGAGCACAGTGGCCTTTTCACCTATGGTAATTGTCTCTTTTTTGTTGAGACTTGTCTTGAAGTAATAGTGGGAGGTGAGTTTTAAATACAAAAGAAGTTAATGTGGTGGTTTATTGTCACCATTTATTTGTTTCACTTTTGCTCTGTCCTGATTTACAAAGCTCTGAATTATATCTGACAGTGAAATATTTCTTTAATAAATAGTGCTTCTATCCCAAATTTCACACAGCTGTTGAAGCATTTCATGGTGGAGCTTCACACCTCAGGTCAGGCTGTTACGGTGTCTTCTCTAAAGCTGTGTGTGTGTGAGGAGAAGGGGGTGACTGTTTATCCTGAAAGGTTTTCTTTAATTTAAAGTTCTGAACAAAAACTTTCAGGTTAGATTTCCTCAGTATGGAAAAAATACTAGCAATTATTCTTCCGTTTGAAAAGCTTCTATCTTGCTGTGTGGAAAGGGTGGGGCAGCCACAGCTGCTCTGAGCCAACAGTGCCAGGGCCTCACCACCCTCACAAGGAAAAATTTCTTCTTAATACCAAATCTAAATCTGCCCTCTTCCAGTTTGAAGCCATTTCCCCTTGTCCTGTCACTCCAGACCCTTGTCCAAAGTCCCTCTCCAGCTCTTGGAGCCCTTTAGGCACTGGAAGGGGCTCTAAGGTCTCCCCAGAGCCTTCTCCACGTTGAACAGCCCAGCTCTCCCAGCCTGGCTCCATAAGGAATGTGCTCCAGCCCTGTGATCATTGTTGTGTGAGTGGGATTTTTTTCCCATAAGTTAGCATTAGCTGAAATGTTAAAAATTCATCTCAGTCTTCTGAGTAATAAATCAGGCATTTGAAATGAAATATCTCTTATGAGCAGACACTACACTTCATCTTATTGAGGCCTAATATTATCAGTGATTGAATGTGAAGGCAGAGCTCAGACAAGTTTGTAGCATCACATCTGTGTGAGTTACATTCCAGTTCCAGTGATACCACAATGGGAATTTCACTCCCTTTTGCTAACATAAACAGAGCCTTTTTTTCAGCTGTTATGCAGCTCATTTACAATTTTAACGAAGGCATGTTGGGGGAGTTAAATTTTGGAGATAATGCTCATGCAGAGTATTATTTTTGTCTGATGCTACAGTTGTATGCACGACAATTTACACATGAATGTAAGACATGAATACTAATTAATTTCTAGTCCAAACTGAACACAATGCAGGGTACAGCAAAGGGAAGAGGCAAAGCATATGGTGATGTTATGATAATAAAATACTGTGAAAAAAGGTCTGTTTCCAGCATCCATTTGAGTTTCACTGACCTGTGTTTCTAAACCAGACCTGCCCCTTGGAACTGTCAATAACAACCAGTGTCTCGATGAGTCTCTGTTATAAAATCTCTTTGATAACCTAATTCTCCTCAGTCAATTGATTCCTGACCTGACTTTCATTCTTGTTTCGAATGGTTTTCTCAATAGCTCAGCTAACTACAGTTGCCAGCAGTTGATACTTATTAAACATTTTTTTAAACATACCCTAACATTTTCCCACCATCTGCTTTTAAACTGCCCATTTGTAGGGATTCTTTGCATAAATATTTTGTGGTTCATTTGATTCTCTGCATAATTAATTAATTGCTTCTCACTTAGTTTTCTGCATAACTAATCTACTGCCACATAATTAACAAACTCTTTAATTCCTTATTAATTATTTGCTGTTCTTTTGAATATATGAATTAATTGACTATAAATTTGCCGCTGTGGTGATTTGACATCTAGTTAATTGTTTTGATTAATCAATTAATTAGCTGCTTAATCTCTGCTTAAAAGTATAACCCCATGACTGCCTTGCAAATGTTCTAACATCCTTCCCTGCTCTCTTCTCATTCAGTGCTATCATCTCATGAACATCTGGATGCTCAAGTTACTGTCCATTCACATGGACCTTTTCAGTTTATCTGGATCCCTCTGATAAAGTCATCTCTATAACCCCAGTGATGCTCCTTTTGTTGGATCTTCCTCCAAATATGTTTTTTTTCCTTGTTACATATTGCTCATACACTGGAACCTCCTGAGAGATTTTACTCTGCTTAGTTATGCCAAAAAGAAAAGGGGAGAATCAGGAAGAAAGACGTTAAAATATTGAGTTATGAAGAAACATGACATCAATGTGATACAAGAATAGTCCTTGAGAATTTTTGTTGCACACAGGATGAGGATGTTTTAGGTTCAATATAACTGCTGAAGAAAAAAGTTCCTCAAACTTTGTATTTATGTGTATATCTTTCACTACTTTCTTGTTGAGGCTGTTTTTATCTGGTTCTTTAGAGTAGAAAGGAACTTTTTCCTTCAGACTTTGCTTTATTTATGTGCTAATCCTGGACTTAAGACTTCACATCTGGTTGCTGTTCTCTTCGAGAACAGGACCTTTAAAAGAGGTGTTGCCAGAACAAGTAGTTGGATGTTATGTATCATGGTTAAGCCAAAAAAAACAAAACCTCATACCTGACACGATGAAAACTCCTTAAAAATGGAATTATTTTTTAAAAATTTTTCCACAAGGTGTCAGATGTTCTTTGAAGGTATTAAATCATGGCTTCTTCTGCAAGTCGAAGAGTGGGAAGGGAAATGGCTTTATCAAACATGCAATGTGAAATGCAGGGAATGTTCATGAACATTACATTTAACAGCAAGAGAATAACCGGGTGAGAATCCAAATAGGTTGGACTTTTTATTGTGTGATGGCCACTGTCTGATGTTGAATCTACAGATTTAATAATGAGAGAGGTTTTCAGAAATAAAATACTTCTGAAGCACATGAAAATGTCTTAAAGCTGTGTTATCAATGAAAATTGTTGAATACATGATATGATAGGTTATGCTGGTATAATATGTAGGTAGAAAGTTGCAGTATGCATTATATGTATGTTATAACATGTTTTAAAATTACTGTTTGGCATGATCAAGTGCCTGCTGAATATTAGTAAAAGGTTGGAGGTGGTTGAGCAGTTCCCAGGAGCTCCTCCTGCTCCTGCACAACATCAGCTTTGGCAGCCCCATCTCCATCCACCTGGGGCTGGGAATACCAACTGCACGTGGACATGCCTACATGCATCTACATTTAGATGTCTTGCTCTTGAGCTGAATCCTACCCCCAGGCAGGATTTTGATTAAGCACTTTGGTAGGAAGGCGCCAGCTGGTCCGTGAAAAGTCACCTTTAGCAGTGGTCTCCGTGCCCAAACGTGTGGGACTCTCTCATCTGCTGGAAAACACTGGAAAATATGCAGAAGTTGTTAATATTTCAAGGGAGTGGATGCAAGAGTCTGCTGATCTCTTTTTATCTCCAATTTTTGTGGAACTGATTATCGTGAAAAGACACTTGGCAATATGCACAGCCTACGAGCTTGTGTTTCTGCTGGAAGCATAGAGGTGAAGGATTTAAAGTAATTTGCTTTTCTTTATTTACTTTAGGCAATTTAACTTGAAGCTTTTTTCAGGGCTGTTTTGCAACATATTGAGTCTAATTCATAAAGAATCTGAAACAAATGGATTCCCTGCACATGTGGTGAATAATAATGCAAAACTAAAGTCGAGGTTGTTGTTATTCCTCAGATGCTATGTTAGGATGTGATACAGTGAGTGTGCTGCAGAGAATGGATCATCTCTTAGTCCTGTGTGTATCACAGAATATAAAAAGTTAGATAACTCAGTGGACCCAGGCCCTAACAATATTCATATTGGAGATTTGCCTTAGCAAAAAAAGGAAATTATATATTTTGAGAAGAGGTGCAATCTGAATGAAAAATGAGCTTTAAAAAAAATAAATTTGCAGGAGAGATCTCATAATTTAACAGAAATATATAAGGAAGTGATATAGGTGAGAGTAATTAAAATTTTTATAATCTCTACACTTACACTTATTGTCAGCATTTCTTAATGGTGAGAAAAAATATGTCAACAACTCAGTGATCTACAGGAATTATTAGAGAAGGTGAAAAAGCTGAGCCTGCAGGAATATAGTTCCCATTCAGCTCTGTCTGACTGCAGTTTTATGTCAGTATAAATTCACTGATTCAGTGAAATTCAGCCCACACCTTGATTTCTGTGTCTGACTAAAGCTGTGCAAGCAGAAGGCTGAAAATGTCTTAGTTTCTTTTTTATTTACTGCTGATTTAACATTATTCTAGGGTGATACAGAAGTTAACATAGTTATTCCTTTCAATATTTTATTTTTTTTAATAACCAGAACTTCTTACCTGGCTTCCTCTATGTTTAGTAGCTCACTCTCAAATTTAAGGTAACTTTCATAATAGTGTATTTGATTTGAATTTTAATATTCCTTAGACTTCTTTTTTAAATGTAGAAGAAAGACATTAAAAAAAAAGTAATTACTGACTTGTTTAAAAATCTGTCACAATTGTGACACGTTGCTATTGATTTTATCAGCAGAGTTGAGAAACAGCACTTCAAATAGAAACATCTAAAACAATGGATTCCCATGTACACACACATGGTGAATACTGATTTATTTCTGTTTTTCCAGGTGTTTACCTTTCTATCTTTCTACTAGAAGCCAAAGTTTATGGCAATAGGTAAAATGTAAAGCATGCACCTGTCTTTTGGCAGGATTTGGTGTATTTATGTGTGATTGAGTGGTTGCAATTGGCAAAAAGGATGGAGGCAGAATACCAGAAACCATTGATCTGTCAGGGGCCTGTGTTGCAGGTCAGCTTCAATATTGTGGTTTTTAATCATTATATATACCTTTTAACTTCTGAAAGCTGTAAGAGAGGATGCAGTTTGTACTGGAAGTGTATCAGTCTAAGAATTAGATTGGCATTGTTTTAGCAAAACTTTGGAGAAGTAACTGTAAGTGCTAAGTGAAAATTGACCTCTTCACTGCTTGCTCTTCAATTAAGAATTTATTTAGAATTTCAGTTTATTTGAAAATACAATATGGGAGAAGCTCAATGTTCAGCTACCTAATACTTTAATTACCCGATATTAAATTTTGCTTAATTGTAGAACAACACATAGAACTCTTTGACATGTGAATAAAACATTACCAGAAGCTTGCTTTTACATCTAAAACTTTAAAGAAAAAAGCAGGTACTGAGACATTTAATATTGCTCAGACATTTAAAAAAACCCTCTTGAAAGACAATGGAGGGTTTTAATGGAAGATTTAGAAATAATTTAGCTGTTATTATTCAATTTATGTAAGAAGCCAAACAGCAAATTACTTTTGTGTCAGGGTACATGCCACAATACTTTCAGAATAATTAATAAAAGTTTGTCTTTGAATTCGTATTAAAGGAGCCCAGTGTTGTCTTACAGCTTTCCAGAAATCAGGGAGCACAGTCAACCCAGCAGCATCACCCTTGCCCTGCTGCACTTGAGCATTCAAATCAGGTAAAAGTACAAAAAAAAGTCTACATTGAAACACTAACCTTGATCTTAGAGGGTTTCTTTTGCCCAACTCTTGTGTGGAACATCAATTAGCAAAATAATACCTGCCTTTTCATTGTGCTTAGAGATCAGCTATTCCTCATCATTCTTGTCTATGGGAGAGGAGGCAGTTGATTTTCAAACCTGTGGAGGAAACCAAAAAGTGCCCAGAGAAGCTGTGGCTGTCCCATCCCTGGAAGTGTCCAAGGCCAGGTTGGATGGGGCTTGGAGCAGCCTGGGATAGTGGAAGGTGTCCCTGCCCATGGCAGGGGGCTGGAACAAGATGATTTTTGAGATCCCTTCCAACCCAAACCATTTTATCATTCTATAAAAAATGCTGGAGCTATCTCCCTTTGTTATGGTAGACTTGTGGTTTGGACATTCCAAAGGACAGCAGCTCTTCTGTATAACGTGGGAAGTTGGAGTAGGCTTCTTCCAGGTCATTTCATGTCATTACAGGACATGTAATATGCTATGTTTGATTAAAAAAATTGCTGAGTTACACTTGATTCTGACTTGAACTTCAAGGAGTGCAGAATCTGTTTCCCTTTAATTCGTCTTTCCCAGTGTCAGGTGGGAGCTGCAGAAACCAGAATGGAATTGGTCCTTTAAGGCAGTGTCAACCCTGACTCTGAGTTCCCTCATTTTCATAAACTATTTTATAACCAAGAATCTCCAGAAGGACACACAGCAATGCTGGGCCACTGTAGCTACAAATCAGTGGTTCTTGAGAACTTTGCTTGCATTGCTTAAAAAGATGAAATAAAGTACATAGGCAAAGCTTCCACCACAGTGAGCAGCACTCAAGTTCTGCCCCTCTGCTCCCTGCCAGAGGCTGCCTGAGCCACAGAGAGAGCTGGCAGCTCAGTGGGGGCTCTGCTTCCCTGGCTTGCACCTCATCACTCTGTCCCTGTCTTCTGCCCTTTCCTAGAAATGACAGATTTCACCAGGAAGATTGTCTGTCAAGGAATTAGGGAGAAGGTGAGGGAGACAACATAGGACCAAAGGCCTCAGCGAGGGTTTGTTTAACAGGGGAGGAAAAAAAAGTCGTTTAGGAAAAGAGGAAGAACATGGACATTTACGAGCTGTTTTCACAACTTGCCCATGTGTTGTATAGCAACATTCAGAAACAGATTTGCTTCTTAAATAGTTGCATTATTCAAAGCATACTGCTGAAGTTTAAATTCCCCTTGATGTAACATCTGTCCCTTTGATTATTGTCCTGTTAGCTGAAAAATTGGAATTGAGCCCTCAGCACATGGACACAGCTAAGTTTCAGTAACAACAGCTTTTCCCCGTCTGAGGCACCTTCTCACTTCAGCTGAGTCCTGGGCTGCCAGATGTTGTCTCTGATCTGAACAGTTTATTCCTTAAATCCTTGAGTGTAACACCATGTCCCAAAGTCAGGAGTGCTAACTTGGTTTTGAGATTGCTGCATACAGAAAGGGACATAGCTGTTACTCCTATGCACCTAAATAATATTTGACAGAAATATCAAGTTGTTAAGTTTGACCTTGTCCATTAGGATGACCACATTGATTCTTTTACTTTTTTTCAAGATTTCAGGTCTTCTCAGACTTCTTCCATCCTTGAGCCACTTCTTGAACTGTGATGATATTAAATGGAAAAGTCACAGCAAAACTGCTGCTTTTTGAGTTCACTCATGAATATTCAGTCTGCTTTTTGTAGCTGTTATGTACAATAGAACTAAATTAAAGTACAAGGGTTTAATGCTGTTAAGAGATGTTCCTTTGCTTTGACTCATTGTACTGTGAATTTCCAATTATTTTTTACTCTCCTTTTGGTACCTAAAACATCTTCTAAGCTTCAGTTTCCCGATAGGTATTTTCTTCATACACAAGTTGACATTGCTGGTTATTTTCCTGCTTGGTATTGCATTTTAGTAACACCCTGTCTCAATAGCTTTGGCTTTCCTATGGCATTTTGTTTTATCATTGTGTTCCAGCAGAGTTGCAGAACAGCAATATCTTTATCTTCCACTGTTAATTAGCCGTGGAAACAGGAATGTGTAGTAAGCTTTACAAATTTAACATCTAATTTTAAAATGGTGAAGTTATGTTTCAGGTTCTGCAGAAGATAGAAAAAGGAGCAATAGAAAGTTTTCATTTTTATCCTTTCTTCAGAAACCACATGCTGAGGTACAGAAAAGTATCTAAGGATAAATGGGAGAACAGGAAAACAAAGACCTCCTAAGCCTCATCATGTTGGAATTCAACAACCTGAGAGATTTTCCAAAGATTCTGAGTTTTGAAAGTTCCTTCAAATAATGAGAGCAAAGCCCCACATCTCTGGCAGCTTGTATTTGAGTGACAAATGACAATACAGAAGATCTTAAAACATTTGATAGTCTTAGTTGTGTTTGCATGTTAACACTTATTCATTTGTTTTTTCTCCTAAAAGTCAGTGAGTTGTTATTTGCATTTCCCTCAGCACAACCAGGACCATATTTGAAGCTTCAAGAAAGCTGTCAGGATTTTTTTGTAATTGTTTTTATTTTTTATAGGCTTATAGGGGTAGGCTCCAACTGATTTGCAGCTTCTGGGGTGAGGAAATCCCCCACAGAAGGTATAAGCTCCTGACAGGTGATGGCAGGAGCAATGCCAGCTCCCCTCTGAGCCTGAACTCTCCCTGCTGCCTGTGAGTGCAGCCTGGGGCAGCAGCCTGTTCAAGGGTTGCTTCCAGCTGTGATGCTGACCCCCCTGGTTGTCCCTTAGTTGCCTTTGTAATTGTTTAATATTTCAAGATGACTGTTGTAATTAAGGCTGATGTTATTATTATATTTAGCTGATACTTTGCATTGATAGGAAGGACCTGAGCTGAACCAACCATCACACATTCTTATTTTCCTCATTTTCCATCTGCTTTTGCACCACATATACCAGACTTCATATCTTTCATACATCACTAGGTATAACACAACACACCAGAAGGAAAAGGATGGTAGTAAAAATGCCTCCAGAGCTGTGAGCTGGGGCACATTCACAAAATCCTACTGCATTGTGCAGGCAAATAATGAAGAGATTCCATATACTAGCCTTTCCTACAATAGCTTCTACTTTTGATTTCAAACTTTATCAAATAGTAATTTTTTAGTATTCAGTTTTAAGTCCTGATGGCTTTAAAGGAAATGTTCAGCATGTTCATGTTTCAGCATCTTCATGTTTTTCTTTCTGTGCTAACCTGCTTGCAGTGTAGTAAATTGGAACTGTGTTTGTATTCAAGACCTCTTGATTTTCCCGCAATTTCATGAAGCTAAATAAAAGGACAGTTTTAATAAGCTGGGTACATGATCATTACATTAGGAGTAGTACTTTAGGCAGGTTTTTTCCATATCAGTATGAAAACAATGTTCTGGGCTTAGTGTGCTCATGGCAACAAGTTATGGTGAAAGCACCCAAAAAGGAGAGATTTAGGAGCTGTCCTTTCATTAGGTGATGCAGTTTGATTCATCTCTCTCTTCTTTCTTTTTGCATGGTAGCCATTTGCTGTTCTATACAGTTTTGAGAGCTGCCTCTTGTAACATTAAAAAAAAATAAATTATTAGTCCTGTATTTTAAATTTCACATGCTTTGTAAGTTGAAATGGTCTTGTTTCTACCAGGACATAAAGAGTTGCACAGCATGGGGGTGTCAGGTATCTGTTGGGTGAGGAACCAAAAATCACTTTCTTTACATTGAGATATTGTTACCGAACTGTGTCTTCTCACTGCTGCATCAAAAATAGTTCTGGTGGGTCACTCAGAGCTCTTTGAATGGTACAAAAGGCCACACTCAGGCATCATTTGTACTCTGGAGATGGAAAAGGAATTCTTGTCTGTATGCTCTTCCTGATGCTGGGATTCAGTTGTTCTGTGAGAGACAGAGGCGAATGAGCCCATGGTACAACAGCACTGTGCCCAGCCTGGGGGTCAGACAGTCTGAGAGAGGTGGGAATGTCCAGGCTGGAGATTAAAAGGCTCTGGGGAGACTTTAGAGATCCTTCCAGTACCTAAAGGAGGTCCAAGAGACTTTTGACTAGTACATGAAGTGATAGAACAAGGGGGAATGGCTTCAAACTGACAGAGGGGGGCTTTGGATTGGATGTTGGGTAGAAATTCTTCAGTGTGAGGGTGGTGAGACCCTGGCACAGGTTGCCCAGAGAAGTTGTGGCTGCCCCATCCCTGGAAGTATTCAAGGCCAAGTATGATGGGGCTTGGAGCAACCTGTGGAACCTAGTGGAAGTTGGACCTTGGACAACCTAGTGGAAGTTGTCCCTGCCCATGGCAGGGGGTTGGAACTGGATGATCTTTAAGGTCCTTTCCAACCCCATCCACTCTGTGATTCCATTATATATGTCTAATATTGGATTCCTGTCACTTGTTGGATGGTGGTGTTGGCCTGAAGTGTGAAATGAGGCAGTGGCAGCCCAGTGTTGACCACAAGGTTTCACAAGAGCTCAGGTAAGGGCCGTGCTCTGGTGGCTGGAGGAGAAGAGGCAGCTTAACAACCTGAATGTGCATCCTATCTGGCAAAAATCAGATCTAAAGATTTAAATTTATATATTTCTTGATATTTCACTATTGAATAGCGTTTTTGTCTTCAAAATATTTTTGAGACTCTGTGTACCTCATGCTTGTAATTTCTGGGATGCAGCTGCAGGGAAAATATTAAGCCAAAACTGATAAAAAAGGTAGAGTTTGCACCAGTGTTAGGACTCAAGAACTGTCCCTTTATTACTCTGTTTTCCATAAGGGAGAGAAGGGAACAAGATTTACTTTCATGTGGTAGGCTGGATATTTTTGGTACATATAAACAGTAGTTCCTTCCAGAGCTATGTGATTACCAAAACAGTAAAGAAAGATGGAAATTTTGTTTAACTCTCAGCAGGTGGGTATGCAATGCCCAAAAAAAGTAAATCACCTTGAAATCACAGAGTTAAGCAAGCACAGTCAGCACACTGCTGTCACAGGCTGTACTCTCAGAAATGGGAGACAAGATGATAGCTCTCCCTGGTTCAAAGCTGAGCCTCAAACTCCAAATGTTTCAGGGACTTTGTATGAATTTGTATATCTTTTATGTGCAAGGTAGTTAAGGATGCCTGATCCTTCATAAAAGCCCACTGCTACACCTTCAATATTCAGCTCCTAAACTAGAAAGAGGTTAAAACAGAAATGCCACAAAACTCGGGTTCTTGTCCAAAAAGGTTGAAGTGGACAGCATGAGGAAAGGCAGTGGGACAGGTTGAATTTGTAATATGAATTATTAATGTTTTCTTGGTCCTAGTCTGGAGAGTGGTTGGGCACTGGGACAGCCTCCCAGGGAAGTGCTCACAGCCCCAAGCCTGGCAGAGCTCAGGGAGTGTTTGGACAATGCTCTCATGAACATGGTGGGGTTGTTGGGGTGTCCTATGCAGGGCCAGGAGTTGGGCTTTGATGATCCTTTTGAGTCACTTCCCATATTCTATGATTCTATGAAATACTGAATATATAAATTAGATATGAGAATATTTAATTTAGTTATAAACTCAACTTCTGATTTGTTATAAACTTTATGGCCAACACATATTGTGGATTACAGTGGGCTGAAGTGGAAACCATTGTTCTTCCTTTGATTTGGACAGCAGGAATACCTTCTTTTGGGCTCACAACTCACTACCATTTATGTATCTAAAAATTCTGTGGCTGATTTTGGTGCTTGCAATAGCAGGGACATAGTTCTGTGTGTCTTACCTAAAACTAAAAATTGAAATTGTTATTTCTTGTTTCCTGGATTTAACTTTCTTTGTGATGTCTCTTTGCTGTTCAAAACTTCATCTTTTTCAGGAAAATACAGGGGTCCTCCCAGGGGTGGCAATGCAAGGAAAACTTCCACTGATGGTGCAGGGTGCTCTGGAGAGCCTATTCCTCTTCCTTGACATACAGGGAGAGTCAGCTCCTGGCGTGGATCCTCAGATTTACAATCATTCACATGTAATGATTTCACTTGAGGATGTATTCTGTCTAGCAAACTCAAACTGAAATGGATTTTATCCCATCATTAAAACTTAAAAGAGCAAAAAGTCTCAAAGCTAGCAAACCAGCCTTCTGAGAGAAGTTAACTGTGCTCATTTTAGAGCAAACAGCAAGTTCCCCAGTGTTGAAATTTGCTTGCCTAAGGTCAAAGTGAATTGACAACAGATCCCAGACCAAGACCTAGAAACAGGGTTTCAAGGCTCTAATTACAAGCTGGAAAGGGAATAGTTGTCTTAAGCTGTTTTATTGCATTGCATCGTTGACCTGAACATAGTCAAAGAAAAATCAATATTTTCCGTAGACTCCTGGGGTTGGCCTTGTGGGTGGATGAGGACAGGCTGCTTTATTTAATGAAGCTGATAGCATGAAGTAAATGCTGCACAGAGTTTGTCACCACATATTGGAGGGAAAGCAATGATTTCTAAAGAGGCTGCTATTTGCACATTTATTGATCTTTTGGTGGAGCCATAGCTACCAGTGCTTTTGTAATGCCAGATTATTTTATCAGTGACACATCATGTGTTTCCTCCTCAGTTCATTTATATTCCCCTTAGGCCCTGGCAGAGCACGGCAAAGCAGCCTCAGTTTTCTGGCAGAAGGTGGCATTTTCATTCAGAGTTGGAGCATTCACCCTCTATCTTTGCCATGCTAAAAATTTCTAATAATTAAAATTTCTATAAAAATAATTAAGGGCTGATGTAAGTGTGCTTATAAAGAGCCAGCGGGTTTTGACTGCAGTCTTTAGGGTTGTTACTTTATATGCTGTGTCTTTCCAGCATTAAAATAGGAGAGTCTCAATCTACTGTTCAGTGAAGCAAACACTTCTCAGGCACTCAGAGGATCCCAGTAAGTCACAAAAGGCTAAATAAGAGAATATACATCATTGTTCTTGACAGCCATAAAAGACAATTTATGATGAGTTTTGGCTCATGAATTTAAACACCAGTGGAATTAAGAAAGCCTCTTACAGTGCTACCAGAATGATGATTGCCAGTTGCAAATGACAGGGCTTTTTAGATCTGCTTACTGTGTGATGGGAAGTCACTTAGAGAAAGACTGACTTGATGGTGTATTTTAATATTGTTAAACAGCTGCGTGTACAGCATAATGAGTCCCTAACCTTGTTTGATCAAAGTGAATCAAGCAAACTTGTTAAGGTCCTTAAAGTCTCATAATTTATGAAGTTTAAAAATTATTTTAAAAATGGAGTCTAATTGAGGTACATATTGCCATTTCTGTTTCTTCATGCTCCACAAAGCCAATTAATTCTCTGAGCAAATGTGTGACAAGGAGGAATTGAGCACAGCTCAAGGGTACTCATATCTTTGAAGGTTTATTTTTGGATGGGATGCAGGCAAGAAACTTTTGAGCCTGTGAAATTCCAGAAGTGTCTAGGTGGCACTGAATGCCATCAGTGTGAGCTCAGGGAGATGGATGGGATGGGGATCCAAGAAGTTGGCTGAGCTGGTGGAGGTCATTTGGTGGTGACCATGCAGATGTTGGTATTTGTGAGATCATCTATTGTAGCAAAATCAGGTTTTTATCTTGATTGGAAAGCACAGAGTTTTTATGTGTGACGTCTCTTTTAAGGGGGCTTGGAGAGATGCAAATCTTTTCTCACAGTGCTTCCAGCTAACACTGCACCACTAGAGGGAAAAGGAGGCTGGTCTAGGGAAATCCTGATCCAGATGGCTGATGGAATTTTATGGCCCAGATCAGAGTGGTGCAAAAGGTTACATTATCAGCAAGAACTTGCTGCCTTAGAGACAAGTTTTTTAGTTTATCTTTAATATTCATAGCTTAGATCAGTCCTCCTAGCTCAGAGCAGAAGATAAATAAAGCATTTCAGCAGTGGCTTGTTAGTGGCATGTGGCATCATCTTAATCCTTTCCCTTCTCGGAGAATTAATGTTTAAAAAACAGAAGTCCCATAAAACATTAGCCTTGCACTCTGTTAATTATCTAATAAATATTTGTTTTCAGTTCCTCTGTGTCTGCTACTTGCAGATGTTTGCATCTAAACTAGGAAAGTTGTCTATTTACAGCTCACAGGATAATTTCTTTCCTACCTGGCAAAAAGATATTGATCCTTGTAAGCAGAATAAAGCAGAATAAAGTTGCCTCTCTACCCTCTGGTGCTCTTTAATCAGTTTACCAACATGTTTTCCAGCCAGGGTTTTCTTAGTACTACCAGTCTGATACTCTGAAGATAGATATCTTGTTTTGCTAGTGTATCTGTAAAGTGCCTTGAGCACAAAGTCATTATCTGAGAGCTACAAACTAAAATTGATCTGGTTTAGGCTTAGCATAATTTCCATGTCTGGCCTGACCCGAATGTTATTGTCCAACAGGTTTCTGAAAATGTCAAGAGCCAGAGGGGAGGTCCCAGTGAAATTGAAGTTCTTCCTTCCCTCAGAGTAACTGAATTTTCAAGTCCCCAAGCTCTGTAAATAAAAGAGAAAAATTGGTAATAAGAAAGGGAATTAATAGGATAGTCTTTCACACAATTTATATAGCTTTCAAAAACTGTTGCATTATTGTGTTTAAAAGTGCTAGTCTGCAGCACTTTCACACTGGAAAGATAAGATTAAAAACTTGAAGGGGCAGCTCTGGGAATTAGCAGCTAGAAAAACTGATGGATTTGAAATGAAATAAAAGCTGCTATTGGGGAAAATTTATTTTGAAGCTAAAATAGTGTTGCTGCCAATAAAGTATTCAACTGACTCGAATGTTTACCTTAATATTGATGTCACATTTCAATTTGGTAGGCAAGTACTTCTTTTCGGCTACTGTTGTCATTATGGAAATCAGCTGAATGAATCTCTGCCATGTAATCCATTATGGAGTAAATTGGAATCTGAGGCAAAGTTACTCTTAGGCAGATGTGAAATCCTGCTTGGATGTGTGTGCAAAGTTGTGTTATTGCAGCCCTCTGGAACACCCTGCACTGGGATGGGAAAAAATTCAACCAGGAGTTAGAATGGTCTTTTAATTAGAAGGAAGAAAAATGAACAGGCACTGATGCATCTGCAGAGCATCTGTCTTTATTAAAGATTTCTTTTTCAGGGAAGCTATTTATTTTAAACTCGTAGAATTTGTGATGAAATATGTCTTTGTAGGGTGGTTTATTTAAGGGAAATGGGGCACAGATTCTAGTATGAGGTGGAGTGTTCACCCTTTGTTTGTAATATGTTTCTGTATGTCTATAAACTCCTCTCCCTCTTTCTCTCAAGTGTGCCTATGTTCTCACTTATTCTTGCTGTGAAAATGGCTAAATTTGTTGGCATACACATAGAAATGTTGTCTTATTCAGAGTTTTACTGTGCAGTTCATGCATTGGGGATGAGATTGGGTAGATTACTTCTGAAGTAAGGTACAGTTGGAGCATTGCAAGTTCCTAGCTTTCCAGTTTTTCCCAAAAAGTCTTCCCTTTGAGTACACATTTGCAAAAATTCCCAACTTTAGTACTTTATTTTGACCATTTCCCACATGAAAACTCATACAAAAGGGGTCAGTGTTACTGAAATAAGGACAGGAATGCTAATTACTGTTTTAAAATGAATATTTAAAATGAAGATTTTAAATGGGAATGTCTTTTCGTTGGAAGCTTTTTTTTTTTTTTTTTTTTCCTACAGTTTGCTATAGGGAGTTTTTGCTAAGGATTTCTATCTCCTGGTATTGTTGAGTTGTCTGTTTTACTTTTTTCTTCCCTTGTGAGAGCTACAGAAGTTCTCTGGGCAAACAAATTGATTGTTACACTGCAGTGTGGGAGGATTTTGTGTTGCATTTGTTTGAAAATGTTATTGCTCCTGGAGCTTCATGTTAAGCTAACAAACTTCTGTAGTTCCTGCTCTGTTTTCTGCTCCATTTGCATTTTTTTTCCGACTCTAGTGCTAAAAGGAAGTTAATGAACAAAACATAAGAGTGCTGCAGGAATTAACAGTACTGTGAGTAGGAAATGCATATTCTTAGAAAAAGCTTGGTGTCAGCAGAATCCAGGATCACAGGATGAATTATTTCTTTTCGTTTTTGTTCTCAGGATATTTATCTACACTGTTTAGTACAAAAGGAAACAGAATAAAGTTTCTTATTACCGGGATGCCTGTTATTACGGCTTATCCCGGCTTATCAGCCAAAGACGCAGAATTAATGAGAGCCGGAGTCCGAGCTGTGTTCAGAGCAAAGGGCGGAAAGGGGGAAGAACCCACCTTCGTTTAATTCTTATATACACTTTTTAAAAATCACAGATCATTGGAGAAAGTTAACACTTCCGTCTCTAACTATATTGGTTAAAAGAAGTGTCCGTCAAAAGGATCTGTGTCCATGGGAAAGGAATGTAAAAAGATAATTTTTACAACAACATAGCTATGTTTACAGAATCTTGTCCTTGAGACTGTCTAACAGAGAAAACTAGCTATTTTACAGTGAAAAATGGGCAACAGTTTCTACCAGAATTTCCAGGGAAAAGAAAAAAGGGACAAGTTTTATTTTTGCCTATTTAGGAACAAAGTGAAGCAAAATCATGTAAAGCAGATTGGGCCTAAAGAATTTTAAAAGTCAACCTATTTTTGTTAGGATATAGCTGCTATGCTCTTCACTGTTAGTTAGCCTGGTAAGACAATACAGAATACTTAATGTTAGAAACAAGTATCTGTAGGTATGTTTTATATCAAATGGTTCCATAGGCACAGTGGGTGATATAAAATACATGCTTTGCAAAAATCTGTGTGTCTGGACATGAATTCCACCCATCAACAATTTTTCTGCATGGAACTCAGCTGCAGTTTGTGGCATGGGCCAGGGAGATGATCAGAGGGCTGGAGAACTTCCACTATGAATTCAGGATGAGGGAGTTGAGGCTGTTCAGCCTAGAGAAGAGAAGGCTCCAGTGACACCTTACAGACCCCACCAGTGCCCAAAGGGGCTCCAGGAGAGCTGTAGGGGGACTTTGGACAAGGCTATGGAGTGACAGGACAAGGCTTCATGGCTTCAAATTTTTAAAAGAGGAGAGATTTAGATCAGATATTAAGGAGAAATTCTTCCCTGTGAGGATGGAGAGGCCCTGGCACAGGTTGCCAGAGAAACTGTGGCTGCCCCATCCCTGGAAGTGTTCAAGTTCAGGTTGGATGGGGCTTAGAGCAACCTGGTCTAGTGGAAGTTGTCGCTGCCCATGGGAGGCAGGTGGAACTCAATGATCTTTAAGATCCCTTCTAACCCAAACCATTCTCTGATTCTGTGATTTTCACTGAGCTGCAGCAATTCAGACAGAAGCACAACACACCATGGAAACAGAAGGTCCCCTTGACCACAGCTGGTGTTTGGAATGTGTCTTGAAATCACCAAATAATCACAGCATATGCTGGAGGAGGGAAATCACCCTCGCTCCCACCTTTCAAACACCTCCCCAGCACTGCAGATGCATCACCAAATGGAGGCTTCACATCAGTGCCAAAAATTAGGGACTGAATACAGCTTGTTGGTACTTCTTAAAAACAATCCCCAGTGCTCTCCACAGAATCATGAAAGGAGTGTTTTAAACATGGGACAAGCCTGGAGACCCAGTGTGCCAAGTAAGGAGCAGAAGAGATTTGATATCCTTCCAGGACTTCTGGCCATAGGAAACAGCTTCTTCCTTCTCTCTACCATTGAGTCCAACCGTAAAATTGCCATATTGCTCATGTGCACTCCTACACAAGCTGGTGCTTTTCAAAACGCTGTGTTTGCATGAATAGTTAAATCCGTTTAAAATACCCTTTTTTTTCGGGCAAGTTTTCAATCATTTTTGTGTATCAACTAATCCTAAATAAGGCAATTTGTAGATGGCAACATCCCCTGGAGCCTCCATTTCTATGGGCTGTTTAGTGGTTTTTTGGTAGTCATGTACATTTTATTGCTGTTTTGGTGTTTGATTTTTTTGTGGTTTTTGTTTCTTTTTTTTAGTTTGCATATTGGTCTTATTCTGGTACTTGGTTTTGCCTGAATGATTTTCAAGTATGGAAGGCAGCCCCAAACTAACTCTGAATCTCAGAAATATGACACTAGTGTGTTAATCATAAGGACTCCACTGGTAGCAGTGGATTTTTTACATTTACTAATAGATTCCTGTAAACCATTGCTACCAATATCATCATACTGAATTATGAGGGGTAAAAATCTTTTGTACAGTGAAGTTGCCCAGGGATTTAAATGAACCTGACCCAAAACCCTACCCATGCAGTTCTGTTCCTTAATTCATGTAGAAATTGTGGTCAATACAGTGCCAAACAGTATTTTGGGACTCGCTGGATGGTCAGCACTTCAGAGTATCAGGCAATTTTTCCGGATGCTTAAAATGAAAGCAAAGCCTTTTCATCTGTCATCTGAATTTTATTTAAAAACTTGTGGGGTTTTTTACCCAATAAAGTCAGGAACGCAAAACAAGACAGTTAAAAGGTCCATAAATGTCCAGAGGAGTGGGACTTTCTCCTCAAAATTATCCAGGGACCTCTTTATTTGTTCCACAATAATGACTGAATAGAGTAAGCAGGCTTTGCTTTGACTCCCCTGTGGACACAGGGGAGCTCCCAAGAGACAATGAGACAGACATCTGGCTGTCCTCTACATGTAGCATCCAAGCCTTAAAATTCGTCATGTCACCATGGTTTATGCCCTGGCTCTTATTATAGAAGCAGAACTTTTTACATATGAAGGGAAAGGCAGAATTTGTTTTATAGCTTATGCAATCAGTTTGAAGTGTTTAAAGTGCTTCAGAACTTGTTTCCAGTAAAAGTTCTTATAAAATGTAAGAATTTTGGCATTAATTTCTTTGTCAATGGCCTGAGAAGATGGTAAAGCAGAGTCCTTATCTGATGGCATGTACCTCTGCAGGGACAAGAGGACAAACTGAATATGTTCTATTGGGAAAAAAAGAAAGGGAAAAAAAAAGCACAGAAAAAGTGCTTTTTCTGCCTCTTCAGATTGGCAAGAGAGGCATGGAACAAGTCTTGGAATTCAGAAAAGTCTGACATATTTATCATGAAACAAGAAGAATGGTACATGTAGGGTCATAGAATATCCTGAGTTGGAAGGGATCCATCAGGATCATCGAGTCCAGCTCCTGGCCCTGCACAGGACACCCCAAGAGTCACATCATGTGCCTGAGAGCATTGTCCAAATGCTTCTTGAGCTGTGTCAGAGCTCTTGGGGCTGTGACCACTGCCCTGAGGAGCCTGTTCAGTGCTCAAACAACCTCTGGATGAAGAACCTTTTCCTGATATCCAACCTAAACGTCCCCTGACACAACTTCATGCTGAGCTACTACCATAGTTAAAAAGAGGGATCAATGGTTTGATACATTTCATGCTGCTGTGGCAAAGGCAGCTCTGAATTCCTGTGATTAAATAAGAGTATTGTTTAAACACAGGTGAAGAGTTTCATCTCAGCACGTTGCTCTCAAAGCTCTGCTGTCCTGTGTTCGTAAAATGCTCCCCGCACCCTGGCATTTCTCCAAACAAGTCTGGGTACTTTAACAAGGATGTTCTTAGTGCCTTGGAGAGTTCTTCAGCGAAGGGATAAGGAAAGAATTGATAAGAGGAGGAGAAAGTCCCTTTCATAGGACATCTCACTTTGCTGTAGTTGGGATGGAAGGGTTGACCATGCTTTAAATATTTAATGCTTCCCAGAACGAGATGGAAAGCTCTATGTCATCTTGATGCTTGTGGCACACAGAGACAATGCATATACACGAGGTAAATGGTACATGCAGTACTTGTGCTTTTGTCTTGCAGTGCTGTTGCATTCTTAGTATTCAGTTTGAATATATTTGAATTCAGAGTAAATCAAGACACAATAAAAAATGTTTTTCTGGGTCTGGGCATTCTGGGTGTCAGATCTAAATATGTGTGCTACAGGGTAAAAACTGTGTGCCTGCCTTAGACTGTCAGCTGTGCTCTGCCCTTCCACCCTCCCAGCTGTGAATATATTCTGTATTTGAAGCCCCAGGCATCAGTCTGACTTCCTAGAAGGTATTATCATACCCTGAAATTTTCAGTCCTTGTTATCTGAAGGATCTGGCAGTCATGACCAGAAGATGATTCCTGTGCTTGGATTCTGTACCTTAGTTTTCAGTCATTTGTTATTTGTTCTGTTTGGTAGCATAAATAATTAGTAATTTGACAATTGCTACTATCACTGTTGTTTTCCTGATGGTGTTGGTACACAGAGTTGCCTATCTCTAAATTGACTATCCTCTCATTCCTGCTTGTCTTCTATTAGAGATTTTCCTTGCTTTGCCCTGCTTCCATCCCCTGTTTGCTCTGTAGATCTTCTTCTAATTGAAATGTGGATGTTGCACCCCGATGCCTTGTAGAGATTGTGAAGAGATTTCCAAGCTGATGAGAAGTGTGAATTGAGGTGGGAGACTTCCATGCGAACCTCAGGTGTGCTGGGACTTGGGCACTCGTAGCAGCACTCAGTCATCTCTTTCAATGGGTGAGAACCTGGACTAATCTATCTTCACACTCTGGCTTTTTTCTGTATTCCTATGAAGTTGCTTTGGTAGTTTGGGTTTTCTCTCACTTACGAGAAGAGCAGAGTTCAAAGTCCCCTGAGGTGTATCAGAGGTGTAGGCAGAGAATGAGCAGGCGTGGGGGCTCTGGGGACTCAGCTGCCCAGTAAACTCTGGAAAACAAGTGCTGCTAAGAAGAAATTGAGGTTATGTTTAATTATAGCAGTGGGTAGGACAGAATGGAGTGGGTAACCTGGCCCTTAGTGGTGATTTCCCATGCATGTCAAAAGTTTCAACATCCATAAACTTTGAGCAAACTGTGTAAGAGTTGGGCACTGTACTAAATCTTCATAAAAATCAACTGCAGGCCTGGCAAA
Organism: Climacteris rufus; assembly: GCA_013398175.1. NCBI lineage: Eukaryota > Metazoa > Chordata > Aves > Passeriformes > Climacteridae > Climacteris > Climacteris rufus. Next base: position 279,735 of record VZRZ01002767.1, on the reverse strand, counting down.
GAGAAACCACCAGCTCAGAAAGCCAACAGGGGGATATTTCACTGCTGACATGTGTTCTATGATATTATAAATTTCCCTGGATTAGCTGAAGTGCTGTGATTTAAAACCCCCAAAACTAAAAGCTGAAGTGATCTCAGGCACTGGCACAGGTTGCCCAGAAAAGCTGTGGATGCCCCATCCCTGGAAGTGTCCAAAGCCAGGCTGGATGGGTCTTGGAGCAACCTGGTCTAGTGAAAGGTGTCCCTGCCCATGGCAGAGGCGTTGGAATAAGATGATCTTGAAGGTCTCTTCCCACCCAAACCATTCTAAGGTTCTGTGATTCCAGGATCTCCCACATTGGCACAACACAATAATCTGTGATGGACAAATTCTTGGTGATGAGAACAGATTTGCCCAGAGAAGCAGACAAGTGTCTTGGCTTGTCCTTTGGGCAGAGCTGGTCTCCAAAAATGATCTTGCATGCATATGTGCCCCTTGCTATATTAGAAAACTCTTGATTTAAATGGACAGTTTCCATGAAAACAGCCTTTTTTTTTTTTTTCAGGGTTTTTTTTTTTTTTGATTGTTGATTGTTTGTTTTTTTTTTTGTAAATGAAGCTAAAGCTTTCATTATCTTTAGAAGAAAACAAAGTCTACAACATATTCTGAAAACGCACAAGGGAAATAAAATGCCTGTCATGGGGAGGAATGAGAGAAGCATTTTCCCTTCCTTAATACAGTAAAAATTTAAGAAAGTCTGTGTATGGATTTTTTTTTAATCTAACCTTGATAATGTTGGATTTGAAGAACTGGACAAACTGTGCATCAAGTTAATGGTAACGATAATCCCCCAAATCAATACCGAAAATGCCTTCCTTATTCAATAGAAATATCTTAATTGGGACATTCAAGGAATAATGCAAAAATAACCATTTCCTCTCCAAGTATATTTTGAAAAGTGCATATTTTTTCTGACTAAGGTGATTCAGGTGAGAAAGGATTTAATTTCATATCAATTCTTTAGGCAATCATCTGAGCTAAGAGCAGAATCCAATTCTAGCACATCCGTACTGTGAATTCAGTTGTTATTCCCTGCATTTATTTATATTTTTGACTGATTTCTGTGGAATTAGGGTGTCTGTGCTTTTGCTTATCTCTGTTCATCCCCACTACGTTTTGACCTATGGGGTAACCAAACCCAAATCTAAAGGACTCAAATATCATTTAAAGATCCATCATTTTTACAGAGTTGAAGAAAAAGACCCCGAGTGTTAGTGAACTTGGGGAGAATCTGGAGAATTTGTCTGGTTTGTGTGGATGTGGTGCTTAGGGATATGGTTTAGTGGTGAATCTGGAACCGTTAGGCTGATTTTTTGACTTGATGCTCTTAGAGGTCTTTTCCAACCTTAATGATTCTGTGTTTGACCAGAACTGTTTGTAGGTCCAAATTAACCCCAGCGCTTAATCACTTCTGCTTAGTGAAGATGACCTTGCGATGGAGAGGCAGAGCACACATGTCCTTTGGCATTTCTCCTGGTTGCTCTGGTGGTTTTTAGCAGCTTTGACGGTCATTTTGTGTCTCAAGGCAAGCTCTGAACAAAAGACCTAGGAAATAGTGGCTGTCTGCTGTGGACACCTGAAGTGCATCAAGGACTCCTGCACAAGGCACCGACTGTGCTTTACTTTATTCTCAGACTCTTTATTTTTAAAACCAGTTCCCTCTGTTGTTTTTTATTAGATGATATTTTTGTTTCTATTGCTCAACATAAAGACTACTTATTGTTGTGGGTGAATGCTGAACAAAGTGATCTGCAGTATCTGATGGTGAAGTATCTCTCTGAAGTGTGTCTTTAGGTACCTTCTATACCTACTTAAAAACTGAGCAAAACACATTGTAAAGCTTATTTTAAAACTCAGGTACATGCCAAGAGCTGTTTTGCTTACTCCTGTCCTTCAGTGCAGGCTGAATTGGTTGGCTTTGCTTTCTGAAACTTCTTTATGCAATAAAGGATTGTGCACTCAAATTTGTTGGGGAAAGGGGGCCTCATCCTTTACAAACCAGTACAAAGTGATTGATGATGCTCCAAAGAGCCCAGCATCACAGAGGCAGTTTATTAACAGGAAGGTGAGATGAAAAATGATTTGTTGTAATGGACATCAAGTACAGAATAACAAAGGATATCTGTGTTTCTTAGCCAAAACTTTTACGTTTTATTCTTTACTAAATGTTTCTCTTAAAAAAAAAAATCCAAAAACTCATCAGTTGTTCTGAATTTTGGTAAATCAATTCAAGCTTCTACTGAGATGACAGTATGCTGTACTGGGCTGGTGATGTACATTAATTTCTTGGCTGATGTAATGAGGCATATAGTTGTCATGCAGGGTCACTCTGGGCATAGGAAATTGTGCCAGTCGGAAGTGATAACTTGCATTCTGTCCTGCCCAGGTGGAATTGCAAAGATTTGGCTGCACCAGCCCAGGCTGCAGCCAAGAGCTCATCATGCATGCAGGAACTTGAAATATCAGATGGTGCCTTATGTGAATGGCAGGGGAGCAGAGATTAGTCAGGAACAGATATAGTTCGTATGTCAGCACGTTTTATGTTTCCATTCTTTATTCTTGACTTCATAATTCAAATCCATTGATACCTTTCATGCCATCTTCTGCTTATTTCTTCAGCTTACTTGACTACATTTTAGACTTCATTGGTATTGCAGTCCTTTCACTGCTGTGCTCTTGACACAAGCTGAGGATGCATCATTTAGCATGATCCTGTCTTTTGCTTTGTTCAATGAAATGACGACAGTACGATGATGTATGTTGTGCTAAATATATCCTCAGGGTTTAAAAATGGCATTTGGTTGGACATATGGGGCAGTGCTGTACGACATCAAAAGTCATGCTTAAAAAGATCATGCTTCTTCATAAAAATCATGCATTTTTGGCAGTTCTCAAGGTGTGTTACAGACCCAGTTATTTTTGTCACTGATGTGAATTTCATGACCTGCTTCCTTGGGATCTGACCTGTGCTGTCCTATGTGGTAAAAAGATATTCAAGACTGTATATCAAATATTGGAGGGCATTAATATAATCAACAAGAGGTCTTTTTAGAATAGAACTAGTTTTAAAAGCAAATCAGAGTATTTTCTTAATACCTGTTTTAGAACTTTGTCATCTGTTAATTGACAGATCATCAACACAGGCTCTGCTTTTTAGAGGTACTTTATTTTTCCTGCCTGATTGGCCATATGACTTTGAGCTGTCATTGAAAGGCTTCTGTGCTGGAATCAGTGAGTTAGTGAGATTCAGTGCAATATGCTTTAGGTTAGTAGAATTTTTCCATTACTCGGTTATCATTAAAAATGTAAGGAATTATTCTTGGCACTTTTCATAGTGGAATGAAAAGAATAACTGTTATTTTAAATGCATCCTGCATTACTGATGGCTAATCAAAAATATCTATTTTGAATTTAGAAATAAATTCATAAGGAAAAAAGAACCCTGTAAATCCATTTGCCAGCAGAATCCAGACTTAGGCTTTTGAGAAGATGCTTCATGTTTCTTCTCATGGGCTGCACACAGCTGGCACCTGGCTGTTCACCTGTTCAGCTGCTTTTGGATCAAACTCATGTTTTTTTCAATGTAATTTTAGAATGTGCTTGTGAGTGAATTGCTTAGTAAGTGGTGTATGAGAACATTAAATGGAGTTTAGAAGTGCAGAGTCAATCCTCACACACTTGTTCAGCCACACTGGGATATGACAGATTGGCAGCATGTTCAAAGTTATTTGGAAATACTGTTTTGGCTTTTATTTGAACTACTGGACAATCATGAAAAAGGATGGGAAAGAAATTAGTTTTTCTTGGGCAGCCCAGGATCCTTCATCCCATAGGGCTTAGAAGAAAACATCCCTGGGGGAATAACACCCCACACTGGAATGGCAAGGTCACTGAGCTGAAGGCAAGCATGGTCCTAGCTGGAGAAGACAAAGACACAATGAAATTAAGGAAAGGAGCTAAAAAAAGGCTTTCATTCTCAAAAAGAACCTTGCTTTTCAGCCTGGTTTCACTTGCAGTGGCAGAAATCAATTCTTGCAGAGCTTTGGGGAAGATATTCTGGTTAGTCGTGTTAGTGTAGCTCATATGATGGTTCACCTCAGGAAGAAACAATTGCGGGAATGAGTGGCAAGTAGAAATAAGCTGTTCTGGGACTGGCAACACTCATTACCCTGCTTGAAGCTACGTTTGAGAGCTCCAAAGTTCAGCAGCAAAAATGTATCTGGCTACAAGTCATACTGATTTGTTTTCACTCAGAGATGTTTCCTTGAAAAAGATGTTTGTGCCCAACTGGTTGCCCCAAACAAGCTGAGGTTTCTTNATTTCCTGCCTCTCCTTCTTCATTACCCTCTATAGCTATGCAAATGGTACAGCTTTATATGTACTCTGGCAGGCAGTCTTATCATCCCAAAGGCTCTCTGTTTTTGTCAGTAATACCTTCCGAAGGAATAATTGGTTTCTGAAATATCGTAGTGTTATATTCCCACCACCACCACCAAAATATATCACAGCAGCAATAATTTGAAAACACGAGAGTGCAGTTAGAGTAGGTTCAGTTTGATTCTTAGAACTGCACAGATGCAGTTTGTTCCTAGATCCTTTACAGCAACTGCCCATGTGATCCCACTCTGACATCTGCTCTGTTGGGTGTGTGTGCTGCTGCTGCTGCTGCTGCTGCTCTTGGGGTACTCACAATCTAAATACTTGTATAGGGATTTTGTCCATTTCAAGTTTCTGCCTCTTAAAAAAAAATGAGGGGTTTTGCTATTGTACATAAGAGATTTTTAATTCTGTGCAGAGAACAGCTCAAAATTTTATTTTAGTTGCTTTGTCCTTTATTCACATAGAAAGGGAAGACTACGAACACAGTCACATTTATTCATTTCTAACAACAGATTGAAGCTGTAGTCTGGTGGTGAATTGAGAAATCATTTAGTCAACCTTTTTTTCTGATGGATTTTCCTGTGATTTGTTACTCTTAGGGGCTGGGGGAAGAGGAAGCAGGAAAGCTGTAGCGTATAGACTAAACTGAATTTGTGAGTCCTTAAAAATGGGGAAAAAGTTCTCTGTCAGCCTTTTTGTGGGAAGTTAAAGAAGCCCCAGGCACGTTGAACAAGCTGTTGAGATTACGTAGTAATGAATAATACATGTGTACCAGTGAAGAGATCTCACTGCTGATTATTTAAGTGAATATTTTCATGGCCAAACTACTTGTGAAGTATGCAGAGGATTTATTATTAGCAGAAATGATAAAGAGAAGATTGGACAAAGCTGTTGAATGATGGGAACAGGAGTGATTTGTCACGAGTGGTTAACCTCAGGACTTGTGTGATTTTTGGAAGACTGGCCATATGTGTTTGCAAGCAAAATTGTTATCATGATCCACTACGTAGAGATTCTTCAACATACCTGGCTTGGAGGATCTTATCTGGAAGGTAATACAGTGTATCACAGCCATTTTCATTGTCTTTCCCTTTTTTTCTCGAGTAATTGAGACTTTATTGATCCCTTGTTTGATTTCCAAATAACAGTGAGAGAAGTGTGGTGTTCCTGATACAAAATTTTCATGCTGAGGGCAATGGGAGAGGCAGATTGCCACATTTCAGGAGTATCCAAGAAAGGTAGAACCAATTCTTCATACTATAACTGTTTCTTCAGGAAGGCTGACACTTGCATTTCACTCAGAGACAAGCTGGGTTTGTGACTTTCAGTGAAACAAAACTTCCCTGCTGTTCGAAAGGATTTTGCTCTCAGTGAGGGGCAGGATGTAAAGATGCACCTGTCACCTCCAGCTCCCTCCCAGCTGAGCTCAGTGCTCCTCAGGAGCTTCCCTGGCTCTGTGCAACCCATGCAGCAGCAGCAGCTCCTCATCCCAGGTGTCCTTCACACTTCCCATTCAGGTGTGTGACCACAGCCAGTCTGAAATTGGATGATGAGAGGAAATACTCTGACATCTGTGGATCTGTTTATAGTTGCCTTCAAATACTACTTCAAACAACAGCACCGTGCTGAGTCTTTTATTTTCATTTATTTGGACTTCTTTTAAAATTAAATATGGATGCTGAGATAACCAGTTGAAAACAGTTATTTTAATATGCTGGGGGTATGGTTTAATTGTATTTTACTTGCTGTATCTCTTTTTGACTCATGTAACTCTTAGAGAAAAAACAGCAAATGCATTTAATGTTCCTTATTTAAGAGTTTGACTGTAGTGTATATTAATGACAGAAGCTGTGGGTGCAGTAGCTGAGCAGTCTGAATTCCTGTCTTCATGAATATGAGCAGTACAGGGCACACTTCTTCCGCACAGCAGAGCAAGCATCCCCCACATCCAGCTCAAGGGGAGTAACATTAGCTTCTTTCACATGTGTACTTTGATTTTGGCCTTTGTTTTTATGTTAAGATGCCCTTGTGTGTTATTTCACCCAGTGTTATTTCAGCTACTGCAGTGCCCAGCCATTGGATGTTGGATGCAAAATACTTCAGAGAATTTAGGTTGTTGGAGAGATTCGTGGTAGTGTCCTTCAGCTACTTATAAATGCAATTAATTGACCCTCTTGACACTCTTTGTACCTTTCTGATACCACATGAACTGAAATCATTGTAGTGGTCATCCTCACTCATGTATTTGACTGTATCAAACACTTCACACATGGATTCCAGTTCATCATTTGATATCAAGAGCTTTGGCTTCACTTCCAAAGCTGTGTGGCTCTCATCTCTCAAACCAAGTTCTACATTCTCTGCTTTGCTGTAATTTTTTCAGCTTTTCATCTAATTGCCTCCTTTTTTTCCCTCTTAGGTGGCCTCTAACATATATTAGCATTATAGTAGCACTTTTGGCTCACATTTAAGTTCATGTAGATTCCTTATCAGGATTGTTTTGCTTAAGTTGAGATTACAAGGGTGATTTTCCTTTCCTGAACCTCTGTTGACCAGACTGTAACTCCATGCAAGTCCTGTACCAAACCTAATTTGCTTGCACCTCACTTCAGTTTGTGTGCCTTGCCTCAGCTTTGGTGTTTCAGTTCTGCTTTTAGTCCCATAAAGTGTTAGGGGTTTTGAAGCTCATTTATAAATTTGCTTCATCCTCAAAGTCTTTGCATCAGACATTGTTGTGCCCCAGTAGCAGAAGACTGAATCTTATAGATTGTTTTTAGTTAAATGGTGATGTTACTGCTGGGAATTCATTCTAATACACACTGCATGTGGTTTCTCTCAAATTTTGTATGGCACAAAATTCTTTCTAAAATTGCATCCTGAAAATGTAACAGTGACCAGGAGCTGGAAATTCAGTTTTTGACAGAGATGTGTCACTTTGGCACTCATTGTTCATCACTGTGTGCTATTCACAGGAGAATAAATGCCACATTGGTTTGCCATGGCTCTTGCCATCTCTGGCTTCTTCAATTCCCACTTCCTTTTCTATACATCAAAAGCAATGCACAAATAAACACAGCCTATAAATAGAATAAAGTAGAGATAATTGGTGGGACTAGGGGAAGAGTTTTCAGCATTCTTATGTCCTGCTTCATTGGTGACAACTAGTTTTAAGTTCAAGAAAAATTATTTTAACAAGTATCTTTGCAATATTTTCCCATTGCTGCCTGCCCCAGGAAATGCCTTAATACTTCAGAACCTTCATCTGCTCTTCTTGCTTTGGGGTGAATTAATGGAATCTGCTCTGCAATCTCATTGAGCAGATATATTGCTTTTCTGTTTTATTCAAGTTATATGAAAGAATTGAGGAAGGAAAAAGCTGTGCAGCCTTTTTTTGGGAGAAAAGGTTGTTAGAGGCAGAAATATTCCTAGAATTATGGAATAATGGTTTATTTAAAAGACCATATCAATTGTGATGGAACCTAGACAGTATTAGATACTGATTTTTGTTTCGTTGCTTGCACATTATTTAGAGTAGCAAGGTTGTGGTTTGTTTGTGGGTTTTTTCCTTTCTTTTTCATGTTCTTTTGGAGTATGCTAACAGGAGGGTCATAAGTAGAAAATAATTTTCAGAAATACACCATAGAGAGATGGAGACATGACAATTAACTGGATCTGTAAAACAGGTTTAAATGTGGCTGCTCAAAGGGATGGAGTAAATCAGCCTTCTGATAAGATTTAGGCACCAACGTGGGACAAAAGGTGTTTTTGGGAACAGGCCTAAGGACCTGTTTGTTTAATTCCTCTGCCATTTTACCAATTGCTTTGTCCTCCTGGCCTTCAATATTACACTGTTTAGAGCAGCCTTTTGTATGAGGCTGGAAGAAGTTTTTTTCTGTGGGTATTTGTGAAAACATCAGTATTTTAATATAATTTCAGCTTCCACAGAGTTGCAGAGATTTTGGTAGCCCCATGGTGGCCACCCAGTCCCATCTCCCATTCAGGGAGAGGCTTTTGCCAGCAGTGGATCAGCTCAGGTGTTGCTTGTCTGTCAGGGTGCTAAAAGTCTCCTCAGAAGTTCTTATACTCTGATCTCCATGCTTCCAATTACCCATCCCTGACCCTTTAAAAGAGCTGTTGGATAATCTAAACTCCAGCTGCTGACCACTGATTGCTGAGTTTAACAACCCCACAACTGCACCATTGGAGTGTGAGTGCTTCAGCTCTCAGAGGGACATACTGTCTGTACCAGGCACAAAGTAATAAACATCAAGTGCCTCACTGCCAAGATTGGAGCACTAGTGAGGGATTGATACAGCTGAGAGAGAACCAGATCATTTAAAATAACAAGTTGTGCCCTATGCTGCAAAAACTCCTGAGAAAATAAATCCAAAACTCATCCTTGCAAAAGATTACTTGGCTCCCACCTCATTACAAAGTCTGATACATTGGGTACTGCCATACAGTAATCAGTGGCTACTACAGTAACATAAAGCAAATTCAATTCTTTTGCACCCAAAACTCCATGTTCTTTTGTTCTGATTCTGCTCTCTAGTCCAGTTTTTCTCACTCTGTGTAATTATTCAGGCCACATCTTCAAAGAAAAATGTCTTCTTTCCTACAATAAGAGCTGGATGACAGGACTCAGTTGACAGTTTTAGGGGTTGCATAACAGAAGAAGGGTTATGTAGAATAATAAAATTGTAGAATGTCTCAAGTTGGAAGGAACCCGTAAGGATCATCAAGTCCAAGTCCTCCTCCTTGCAGACCTACCTAAAATTAAACTGTATGTCTTGACTAAAAGCACCATCCAGACTCCTTGAACTCTGAGAGGCTTGTGGCCCTTCCAGATACAACTCCAGTCATCAGCTGGAACAGTAAGGATGGGGAAGAAAGTGACCTCAATGCCCTGAGAGCAGAGTGTGAGGGCTCCAAGAGGAAAAGTTGTATATGGAATATAGTGAGAATTAGTTATTGAGGCAGGTATTTTCACAGAGCAGTATTTTCCAAGACTTTGACTATGTGACAGCTGAGTTATGAGAAAGCAGCTGGGTTTTGTCAGGGTAACATGCTCCAGGTCTACTGGAAGATGTTATTTCATAATAGGTGAACTTTCCTTGGCTGTTGGTAGATTGCACTAATTTGCACTTACCCTGGAAAAGAGGGAAACCTCCTGGCCCTTCTTGCTGCAGCAAGTTCTCAGCATCCTGTTGACATGGAAGAAGTAAACTTTGAAAGCTGTTCAGTGTTGCCTTCTCCCCCTCTCTGGTTAACCAGGGGCTGCCTGGGTTGCTTGTAAGGTCATAGCTGTGGTCTTGTGAAAGCTTGCTACAGATTGTGGTTAGAGAAATCAATTTTCTCTAGCAATGGGTAACAAACTGAAATATTTCTTCCAAAAGCCCTCCGTGATCTGTAATCATTCTGCTTGTCTGTGTCTGGGTTTTGCTATGCTGGAAGTAGGAGGCAGCACTTGAGATTTTAATTTTGTGCTATCAGGAGTGTGCAGTCTGAACTGACGTGTCCAAAATAAAAAATTATGATGAACTTGCAGCCACTGGACAAATACCGAGCAGCAGAAATTGTTAGCATTTCCAGATTATTTTATATTTAGAATCTGAATTAACTAAATCCAGGATGAAGGATTAGAGCAAACCTTTCAGATGGAACACTGCAACAGTCCCTTTTTGAAGAGATAAAGGAACTTTATTTCTGATAAGGTTTGCACGTGGAATCCTGGAATCTTTATGCCATTGCAAATGAAAATTCAATTTATAAGGAAGAAAAACTAATGTACAGAACACTCCCATATATCATAAAACTGAGAGAGCAAAATATTTTCATAGCCATTCATAGTCATAATGTGTTCAAAGAACTCTATGTACATTTGTAAATTGTCTTGAAGCTGGAGAAAATTAATCTGTGCAGCTCTTGACCGTGCCTGACGCATTGGACAGACGTCAGGGTTTTCCACTGACTTAATTTCTCCCTGTCTGCACTCTTGATGTTTTCATTTCCTTTAAGGTGAACTGTAAGTCTGAACTTCCTGACTGTCTAATATTTGGAGTTTATTTGGTGTATCACTACAGAGTTTAAAATTACAGAAATTTCCAAAATGTGCCTTCAGGCTTCACTTTGTCTTGGCTTTTATTTGCAGGCAAGTAGCATATTATGGTGCATCCTGGTGGTACTATAAACTTCGACTTTGAGCAAACACTAAGCTTTTATTTGTAAACATCTCTTAAACAGCAACAGTCAGAGTGAAAAAAATTTGAGTACCACTTGAACTTTCACTGGAACATTATGAAAAATGGATGAGACTAGAGAAAATAATAGGTATTGACGATTACCTCTTTGTCAGATTTTCCCCAGAAAATCTCCTTACTTTGCGTGCTTTTCAAGGGAAGAATTTTTTTTTTCCTTGTCCCTAGTCTGTATCATTTAATCTTGGCTTGTTGTGTACTGGCTCACAGAATTTCAGTTATAGTTCAATAGCTTTTGTCTAGAGCTCGTTATCTGTAATTGAATGTATGCACCAAGCTGAATATGTTTATTTGTAACTTGATAATTAAGCTGCTGCAGACACTTATTCTGGGAGGAGAGGAGACAGGCAGCCTGTTATCCCACAGATGCTGCTCTGGCCTGGAATGGGAAAACCAGGGTATGTTTGAAGGTAATCAAAGTTCACATCCCAGCATGTACAACCATTGTTCATATCTCCTTGGGGTTACATTTTTTTGTTGATTGTTTTTCTTGTCTCCAGAGTAAGTGAACACTGAAGTAAAGGGGCTTCATTGTTCTTTTTGTGGATTGTGCTGGCTCAGGTGTTACTAAAGACCAGTGTCCTAAGGTTGCTTGAGACTGATGCTACCCAATTTCAGTCTGCATCTTCCTCATGAGGGCAAGAGGAGGAGCAGGCACTGATCTCTTCTGTCTGGTGACAGTGCCAGGACCCGAGGGAATGGCCTGAAGTTGTGTCAGGGGAGGTTTAGGTTGGATATTAGGAAAATCCTAATAAACCACCAGAGGGTGGTTGGGCACTGAACAGGCTCCCCAGGGCAGTGGTCACAGCCCCAAGCCTGGCAAAGCTCAGGGAGTCCTGGAACAACTCTCAGGAACTTGGTGGGATTCTTGAGGTGTCCTGTGCAGGGCCAGGAGTTGGACTCACTGGTCCTTCTGGGTCCCTTCCAACTCAGCATATTCTATAGTTCTATGGTTCTATGAATTTTTACCACTGTAACTCCTGATTTTCATCAACCCTGCAGTGTAAGGAGTGCTGATTTCAATAGTTCTTAGGCAAAAAGGCTGGGACATGTGGGGGCACCTTTCCATTGTTGCAGGTGATACTGAACTATGTGAAGCTTCTATAACAAACCCAACAAAGTTTAATGGCAGGGTATTGCATGTTGGTAGCTCATGGTGATAAAAATGAGAGCATACTGATGTCTGGTAGCCATGGTTGCTAACATTTCAGGGGATGAAGGTAAAAGTCTTTTTTTTTTTTTTTCCAGTTCCTATGAGGTTTTTGAATAAAACAGACGTATAGTGCCGCCTTAATTTTTACTAAATATATCTTAGTTTGCTAATGCTTTCTGGGAGCAGACCTGAGATGGCATTGTAGAACATAACTGCTTTGTTTTTGCTCTAGTTACCCTTATGCATTTTTTAAAGTAGAGCATGTTTAGTTGAATTTTTATTTTCCATCAAGTGTAAGAGCTGCTACTACATTAAGACCCATTAATCATGTTTTAAAAATAAGTCCAGATTCTGAGAGGAAAATCACTACATTCACTGATTGACTTTCTGGATAAAAAAAATAGAGATAATAAATTGCCTTGGGAAGAGCTCACATGCTGCAGGGTCCTGATCACTGACCATGTTCTTGCAAGGTACCAAAGGACATATTTAATGTCTGTGTCTAAATTGTCCTTCTGAGGCCAGTAGGACCAGAGGCCCTACGAACCTGAAGAAAAAAAAAATGCAGTGACTCCTTAGAGGAGTGTGGTGCATGAGAGATGGGTCTTGAAGCCATCATTGCACACAATGTGCAGAATAATCTGAATACACACAGAATAATCCAAGGAAGAAGTTTTCATCTCTTGGTTAAAAATCTTGATAAACTCCTGGTTGAGGTTGGTGGAATGTTTCAGATTTGCTTCACCAAATAGTCAGTCTGAGGAGTATCCTTCCAAATAGTGAAACATAGCAGAGTATTTTAAGATGAGAATGTGATCCCTGGAATCTGACTGCCAGGTTTTCCAGGCTATGCTGGAATTGTTGATTTGGGAGCCTGCAGCTGTTTATTTTAAGCTACAATGGGCCCTGATACATTGATATAGAAACTGCTGGAAACTGCTGCGTGGCACCTGTGTGGAGAACATCTCAAAAAAAGACTATTTAGTTTCAGTCTGAATTCCTACCAGACTTCTTATCAGTCAGGTAAAAACTGGTTTGAAATATGTAGTGTTATTGTCCATGAGTTAATAAAAAAATGCAACAAATCAGAAAGGAACAGCTGTTGTGAAAGTGAGCAATGGCTGCAAAGCATGGGACAGAAATTTGTTGGATTTTTTGCCTAAAATTTCTGGGGTGTGCATGTATAAATATGACCCTACACAAAGTTTCATACATTTTGTACCCTGAGGCAGGGTTTGTTGCCTAGATTTGGTTTATTTCCTGCTTGGTTTTGGGAAGCTCGACGCGCTGGGTACACTCAGAGTTGTGTGAGGTTTTATACACACCTTGGTCATCTGCTGGGTGCTATAGCTGTTTGTGATAATGCCTTTGGTCCTCCAGGTTTTGATGACAGGACTGCTTTCTGCCTATTTTCTTTAATAACTGTTGTTTGGGGTGGTTATCTTTGTGTTTTCAGCTCAGGGATGACTATTTTGAATCTTGCCAGCTTCTCTTGGTATTTATTTGAGTTTTCAAGAAAAAATGTAGTCAAAAGTCATTCTGTATTAGAGCATCTTTATAGATAAAAAATGCAAAGGGCAATTGTATGAGGCTGCAGACAGATTTGGGGCTTAATCTCTTCATTAGAGACCTAAAAATACACATTAATGTTATATTGTTGCATTAATAACCCTTAGAACTAGTGTTATAATTTGAAATAAAGTGGAATATAAGGAAGAAATAAATAGCTGCTTCTGAATTCACTTGCTTCCCTCAAAGCTATGTAACTCGATTCTCTGCTTGGCATTGTGTTTCAAAGACCATTAAAATCATCCACTTGATATGCTGCTGTGAAAGCTGTTTTAATTCTGAAACATTATGTTAATGCAGAGACATAAGCCTAACATATAAAATGATTAAAACTTCTGAATTTGTCGAATCTTTGAGTACAGCAGGATTTTACCAGGAGTGACCATTGCATCATGCTGCTGTAAATTATTCAAGTACCTAGGAAGATATTTGCTCCACAGGGATTTACCACCCTCAGTTCATCCTGTAAAGTCATTGCTTCATTTCATAGCATAATTTCAGTTCCAAAGTCTCTGGAGGTCATCTCACCCACCCTTTGCCTGTACAAGTTCACCAGTCTTAAAATATATATTCACATATAACAGAAGTATTGTGCCAGTTTAAATAATATGGATAAGAAATCCCTTGTTTTCTTACACCTGAATTTCCTCGGTTTTGTTTGTGCTAATCTTTTGTAGAACTTCTCCGTGAAATATTTTTCAACAATAAGTCTCTGTATCTTGTGGCTTTCTTCTCTAGTTTTACTGTTCGTCATGTGTTAAAATTGTTTTGAATGTTGCTTCTCTGATCATTTCAGCATAGTCTGAAAGTCAGTGGTTTGCTGTTCAGTATTCTTTTGGGTTTGGAAGTGGGCAACAGTTAGGATTTATTTGTGGGTGGGAGGGATTTAGGAGTTAGCCCATGGCAGATTTATTTTGCCCATTTGAATGCAGTGAAAATAATTCACTGAGGGATTGCTGAATGCTCAGGAAAAGATGAAAAAATAATTAAACCCTTTGAATATTTTCTCCCTTTTCACAAGGATGCTGTCTCAGAGACAAAGATAAAATGACACGGTTTTTAAAAGCATCCCACCCAAACACAGCAGCATGCAAGCTGAGACTCAGGAGTGGAAATGTGTGTGGAGATCTATATTGTGTCTCTTACACACATTTATACACATATGTTTGTGTGTAGTTGAAGTTGTATAACTCTGATGTTCACTTCCCAATGAGATTCTTTATCCTATGCCTTACATTCATTGTTTATCACACACCCTTTTTAAGTGCCAACATGCATAGTAAATTACATGTGGTGATCACTGATATTGTGGTAACCACAGTTAAACAGTGAAGCAACCACATTTAACGTCATCTATTATCTTAGATTAAAAAAATCCAGCACCATTCCTAAGAAGTGTTGTCTGTACTGTGTTTTCTTTGTTATCTTGGTAAGACATTGCAACAAAGAGGTGGTAAAGCTGCTTTTGGGGTGGATTTTAGGGTTAGGAAGACTTGCTCTGTGCTCATTTCCATTGGAGGGGGGAGCAGAATGTACCACAGCAGCAGCCTTTCAGCCTGGGACCTCTGACAAATGTCCTCAGTACACAAAGAAATCCACTGAGATGGTTTCTGAAGGAGATGCTTTGAGTCCGTGAGGCTGCAAACTCAAATTATCAGACAAAATGCTTGAACAGTTGTCTTCATAGGTATCTCATGGCCAATTATTGGTACAAAACATGGGGGTGGTGGGTGTTAAATTTTATTTTCCCTTCTGCCCAAATATATGTTCTGGTTTTGTGTTCTTACTAACAGGGTTAATATCTCTTGCTGAGAATTTAACCATTCTCTGTAATGATACAAGCAGTTGAAATAAGATTTCTTTCCACATATCTCTTTTGCTTCTCAAGTAGACTTTTGCAAGCATGAACTCTGGTAGCAGTTGAGCCCATTTTTTGTTTTTGTTTTTTGTTTTTTTTTACTGAGTGATAATGAGAGTTGGACCTATTTAATGATTCTTGGATGGGTATTCTTTTCTTGAATTCTTGGCCTGTGATTTCCACAGTGACTGCTGGTGATAAAACAGCACCACCAAAAAAAAACCCAGTGCAGCAACTACAGACTTGACCATATGTGAGCCCTTTTGCTCTTAAATTGTGCAGACGACAGTTTGTGTCTCTTGCTGTGGGCTATGGGAAGAGAGCAGAATGAGGTGCCCTTTTCTGATCTGAGTATTTGAACGGACATTGCAGACTGGGATGAGGCTGAGCATCATTTTCAAACGGGAGGGAAGAACAATTTCCAAATCCTCTAAGCAAAGTTAGGGTTCCTTCTGAATTTCTGTCAAACTACTAATGCATTGCCTGCCTGGCTGAGCTTAGGTGGCTTTGATAGCTTTGTACATACCAGAGTTTACAGTACATTTTCCAGTCCTTTTGGAGCAACTGTCTGGGTTTCTCTTCTTACTTGAAATGCAAATGTTAAGATGTATTTGTTGCCAACTGACAGAAAGCAAGAAAAATTATTTTAGAAGAAAGAAATCAAGCAAGCAAGCATAGCCATTCATTATTTAAATGACAATGTTTCATGGGAATTTTGTCTTGAAATAACCTTCTGGGTTTTTAAATTGTGCTGCACTGTTTTTCAGTAGCCAAAACTCTTTGTCACACACTCAAAACCCCTTTGTGATACATACATTGCTATCTCAGTAATGGAAAGATAGGAGTAGATAATTGGCAAACAGTGTTAACCATCACTGTGTTTCAGTGAGGGCAATGAATCAGTATTTTGCTTTGGTAAATGCATGTTAGTGTCCAAGCAATTTGGCCAGCCTTTGGATTTGACTTGAGAAAATAAGAAGAGGAGGATTTTTTGATGTGCCCCCAAGAGTTGTCTTTCCCATCCTGCCCTTCCACCCAGAAATGAGGAACTGAGAGGTTGTTCCCCAGCAGGGCAAAGAAGAAGTTTGTTTCTTGGCATTGTCTCCTTCATTAGTATGACTGTCTAAGATGGACATTCTCAGTCAGGATCAGTCCCTGAACTGAAGTCAGAAGATGTGCCAATTTTTGAGGCTGCCAAGGTGTTTCAGGAGATAAGTTAGGAAGGGGCCATATTGTACATTTAATATTTCTTTCTTTGCCATCTGCCTGAAAGAAGTACGTTTAAGGAGATTCAGATCAGAGAAGAAATTGCAGTAATTGTTTCTACATGCCTCATTCTGTGCAGAATCAGTTGCTTTAATGGTATGGTCTTTTATAACTTTTTTTTTAGTGATGTTTGGCTTTTGTTTCCCTTCTTTCTATTAACCCACCAATATTTCATGGGTATCCTTAACATAAAAAGAGAAGATCCAAGTTAGGTCTCATTTTTCATTAGGACATGATCAAAGAGCCAGTGATACACATAAAATGTGTCGATTCTCCCCGAGCTACTTGTACCAGAAGAGAGTTAGTACCCAAAAATTGTCACAACAAACCTACACAGCCACCTAAACACTGCTTTTGCTCGGGTCTTGGGGCACAATGTCTGACTTTGAAAACCACTTTTAGATAACAAAATAATTGCCTTGGGACTCCAGTCATCTTCTCTTCACAGATGAATTTCTCCTGCTGTTCCCAGAGGAAAATGTTATTTTGTTCCAATCTCAGCTGTTTTGTGATGTGTGTGATACTTGGCTGGGGTGTTTTGGCTCCCAGCAAGTTGCCACGTGTGTTATTAGTTCACTCTCCCCGACAGTAATGCTGGATCTGTGCTGATATGGATGAGCCCCACAGAACCTCTCATAAAAGCTCTCATAAACCCTGGGTGAGAATAAAGGGCTTGTTGAAAAGGTGTGTGGTATTTTTGATGCACCGGTTTTCAGACTCTCAGTTCAGGAGTGGTTTACTGGATTTAATTTTATTTTATATCTGACATTAAGGGGAAAAATGCCACTGGTTATTATTTCTTTTAATAGGCTTTTAGTTTGATAATTGAAATTTGGAGGGGAGCAAAAAGCTGTGACACCCCTGTGTTAGAGCCCTCAGTTATCTCTGATTCCTGTAATGCTGGTGTCCATTGCCACAGTCCTTACTCATCTATGTTCCCTATCAAATCAACCTTGTTTTTATGGGTTATCATAGACATTTAGTAAAAGAACTTTCTGTTGAGGAGGAGGAATTGTTGCTCTCTTGTCCCTTTCTGGACTCTGGGCATGGGAGCTGCCTCTTGGTGTGCAGCTCTGGATGAGCGCTGCAGTATTTATCCATGGAAAGTGCTAATAAATGTACTGCACATTAGTGTCTGCAGCAAAGCAATGCTTTATACTGGATTCAAGAAGTATTTTGATAATAAAATTTAGCTACCATGCTTGTTCTGTTTCATGATAGTGCTATGCAGAAGTATAAATAAAGAAGTGAGCACACAGAAGGAGAACATGGCTGCCAGTCAGAGCCCACAGTGGCACAGTTTGTTTCCAGCCCCTAAAATCATTAGTGGGGCCTCTAGGTATGGTCATCATTCCAAAAATCAAATAATCTTTCTTGGTCAGTATCTCTGTCTTATTAAATCAGTGTTTCATGACTCTACACAACAAAAGTCTGTTGTTGTCTGCAGGCAAGTGAGCTGCATTTTAGACCAAAAAAGGGAAATTAAATTAATGAATTAGTGATGATATCCAATTTTATGTTGCCTTTTTTTGTTGTTGTTGTCCTGATGCTGAGATTAGCATCTTACACAGAAGCATCAGAAAACACCTGGTGTTGCAGCTCAACTAAGTGCATACTTAATGTTCCACAACAATGTGTGACTAAGGCAGGCAATGAAAAAAAATTAGTCTGTTATTGGCAAAGATTATACAGACAAAATACATTTCCTTCATGCAATGGGAAGGCAAAAAACCAGCAAGGATGATGAAGACTTTCTTAATAAGATTTTGTTTTTAAATATTCCATTTCAGACCTTTTAATAAAATGAATGCACAGAGCTAAGATCACTGTTGAATGGGATTATGTTCTCATCCATTTAATAATGATGCAGTTGTAGTTTTTTATCTACCTTCTCTTTTAACTTTAAATATTTGGTACTGGGCAAATTTTGCCTGGATTGAAGTGTTTTTTTGTTTTTTTTTTTAATCTAAATAAGATTTCAATTTGTGTAATTTGAATGGAACTTTATCACACAAAAGTCTAAACAATTTTTTCTAGTCATCTTGTGACTTCACTGTCTATGTACTGCAGAGGCCACGTGTACAGAAGCCTTTTTAGGACAGCATTTGAAAATTGAATTTAAAGAGAGCATTTTGGTTTAATTTGCTGGGTCAATTTGTTTAAATGGGCAATAATCTTGTATTTGTCCCAGTGAGACCTTGGACAGAGAGTACTTTTGGGCATCATTTTTGATGCTGCAGAATATAGCACTTGTGCTAATAACTGCTGGTAAACTGATACATTTATGTATTTTTACTCAGAATGACTGATTTTTGGCTTATGTATTATTTGTGATTGATTGCAGGTTGCCTATTCATTTTCTTTCTGGCTGGGCTATGGAAAGAGAAATTACTCTTTCTCTTTACTTCCTTACTCCCCTCTGTTCTCAGCCGCCTTCCCAAGAGATCAGCTCCAATCTCAGCACTGTGTGACAGTTAGCAGTTGTGACAGGCTAGCCTATTTTTGGAAGTCTGTCCCCACTCTTTCTCTGCTGGAAAAGAAAAGCAAGTTATCTTTAAAAATTAATCCATTTGGAAGAGGAGGAGAAAGCTTTAGGCGGCACTCAGCGCTCGGTGCTTGGGCTGCAGTTCTGTTAATTACGTGTTCAGCTCGTGCTGTGGGATGGGAGAGGTTTGCACTTGGCCTGGCATTGATCACCTGCCCTCAAGCCCTGCAAAAGACCTTCTGTTCTGCACGGAAGAGGCAGCAGACTGAAATATAGCATGGAGCTGCATGGATGTTGTCCAGTCATGTCTTCTATTTCACACATTTCTGAGCTGCTTCTGCAAAACCAGAAATACTACTGCTTGTCTCCAGGGAACAGAAGTTCAGAATTTGGCAGTTAAGGTGGAAAGTCTTATTTTTTTAATCTTTTATTTCGACCCTTCTTTAGGCTTGCAGGATCTACAAGTAGTAGAATACATGTGTTAAATTGTGCTTGCAGTTGGATAACATCCATAATACTGCTCCATGGGAAGAGTAACTGCTGTGTGTTTAGTGATTACATCTCTTATTTTGATGTGGGCTCCTTATAATCAAACTGCTACATCTCTGTGCATTGCAAACTCATCCCAAATCAGGCAGACATAGTCCTGGAACTTTCTCAGAATTATCAAACAAAAAATATGAAGCAAATGGGATCAGATTTGCATTGTCAATGGATTGTTTATATTGTATCAAGAAAGCAAGAACTTAAAGTACATAAAACCGTGACCAAAAATGGCTTTTAAATTCTCATTCTGTGTCCCTAAAGCTGAGGAGCACACTGGGCAGTCAATGTTAGGGCTGATCTCCTAAAGCACTATTATTTTGTTTTCTCATAGGTGGCTATTATTGGAACTTTAAAAATAGACTCTGCTGTCTGTCTAATCTATTCACTTAATCTTGTTCTAGATGCTTCACTTTTTTTTCCTTGTATATGATGTGAATACCTCCATGCCTACACTATGTACTCCTGTCATAGCTATACAATATCAGAACACTTTTCCCTGGAAAGTCAGTGCTGAGTCATCCTCAGAAGGTGCTCCTCTTCCCCACATCAGCTTGGAATGCAAGGAATTAAGTATTCAAAATACCATTGATGTGAGGGCCACAAAGGGAGTGAGGAGCACTTGGCCCTTCAGGGCTGATCCTGTGTTTTCAAGGTCTGTGGTTGTTTAAGGCTTCTGAACCACAAGACACAGATTTAAAATCTTAGTTATCTCATGAGGCAGATGACATAAAAATCTACAAAGTAAAGCACCTCTGGGGCAGGACTGTGATACGAAATCGCAGTGCTCTGTTTACAGAGATACCACCCACCTCTGGGGCCCTCAACATGCTGGTGTGGGTCCAGAGGAGGCCATAAAGTTAATCAGAGTGTTGGGGCACCTCTGCTATGGATTCAGGCTGAGAGACTTGGGGCTGTTCAGCCTAGAGAAGTAAAAGCTCCAGGGAAACCTTAGAGCCCCTTCCAGTACCTAAAGGAGCTCCAAGAGAGCTGGAGGGGGCTTTGGACAAGGGCGATGTAGTGACAGGGCAAGGGGCAATGGCTTTAAACTGAAAGAGGGTACCCTTCAATATCTAATATCCAATCAAGAGATGATTGGCTATTAGGAAAAAATTCTTTGCTATGAGGGTAATGAGGCACTGCCACTAGTTTCCCAGAGGAGCTGTGGCTGCCTCATCCCTGGAAGTGTTCAAGGCCAGGTTGGAGGTTGCTTGGAGCATTGTTGTCCAGTGGAAGGTGTCCATGCCCATGGCAGGGGGTTGGAACTCAATGATCTTTAAGGCCCCTTCCAACCCAAACCATTCTGTGTTTCTGTGATTTCCTGAATGTGGCTTTCCCTTTGTCCCCTTTAAAGGATCATGGTAACACTCAATGATTCCTTTTGTCCCCACCACCAACTGAAACTCAAAGTGTACATAGGCTTGTCTGGGTGGAATGGGTTAAATTGGAAGTGAGGCAGTGCATTAACTTAGAGCTACAGCAAAGTATGTGTTGATTCCTCCCAAAGAAATATATGCGTATTTTACACTTTTTAATCCTTCAGGTTTAAGATCTTCTTGAGGAATATAGCTCATCTGATTATATTCTTACCAAAAGGCTTTTATTTTATTATGTTGCATAAAATTCCCACTTCTCTCTCATCTCTGCCTTCACGCCAGCAGGAGAAGCCCATGAGTGTACAGATACACACCCCACATTTATACTGTTTCCTGTCAGCCTGTGGAATACAGGTGCACACTGCAAAATTGAGACTGACACGACCAGCAAACCAGCTCTACATGTTTGTACATCCCTGGTGTGCACCCTACATGAGCTGAGGTGTAATTCTGTGCATATTGGGGAAATTTTATCATAACAGTTAGATGTTTCCATGCCTGTACTAGGTGGCTTGGAGCTAGATGACCTTTAAGGTCCCTTCTAACCCAAACATTTCTGTGTTCTTATAGAACAAAAAGTTTCATTGTGGAAGACAAAGAAATGGGAGAGGAGAAACAGTTTTTCAAGTAATTTCTGGTACATATGTACATACATAATTATCTGTTGTTTCACCAGGTAGATCAGTAAGGGGCAGCTTTCCTTGGGTGTTACATTCCCTCTGCGTGGTTTGGTGCATGGATGAAAAACGTTTCCGTAATTCTACCCCTCATCTCATTTCCAGAAGATTAAGCATAATTAGGCCTGTGGATTGATGATCATTCTTTTGTATCCATCACCTCTAGGATGCAGCATTTTAAAGTACTTATTTAAAGTACATGTGAACTAGCAAAGTCATGAATGGGCTGTGCTTCTGGACTTTGGCTTTTCATACGCTAAACAGTAATAGTTATTCAGCATTGGTATGTGGAACATCAGATCATCAGACCAAAAACATCCACCTGCCTCTCTTGAAGTGAATCATCATTGTAGCATCCTTGTTCAGTGTCTTCTGTAGGAGAAAAATGAAACAAGCATCTTTTAGCCTACAAAGTGTTTGCTTGCCTATTGTAAATGAATATTTAAGAGGAGGGGGAAAAGAAGAGAAGCAATACAGGTATGCATTTGTGTTAAAGCTGGAGGATCTGTAGCATTTTCTCCACATCCTTTATATCTGTCCATCAGAAACAGATGTGCTTCTCTACACATAGGCTTGCATGGACATGTTGGGGAAACATCTGTTCCTAGAAGTTCCACCTGGAGAAGGCTCTGAGGACTCCTTGGGACATCTACCAGTGCTTAGGGAGCTGCAAGAGAGCTGGAGAGGGACTTTTGACAAGGACCTGGAGTGAGAGGACATGGGGGAGTGTCTCCACAATGACAGAGAATAGGTTTAGGTTGGATATTAGGAAGAAATTTTTCCTGTGAGGTTGGTGAGGTCCTAGCACAGGTTGCCCAGAGAAGCTGTGGCTGCCCCATCCCTGGCAGTGTTCAAGACCAGGCTGGATGTGGCTCTGAGCAACCTGGTCTGGTGGAAGGTGTCCCTGCCCATGGCAGGGTGTTGGAACTGGATGATCTTTAAGTTCCCTCCCAACCCAAACCATTCTGTGATTCTGTGAAGTTGTGCATGCACTGGTCACAGAAGACCATGGTCAGCTTGATTAAATAACTGAGAAAAAATGATTTGAGGAGTCTCCTGACTGACTCACACAAGCTCCTAGAGGAAGTTTTGGAAATGTTGGAGAACACGGAGGCAAACCATTTATGTAAGGATGCAAGTTTGAGTTGATCATTTTGAGATCCATGCAAATAGATGTGTAATGTGCCTCTGCACTCAGCTGAGGATGTGTGGCTGTCACTGGAGCAAGCGAGAGAGTCTACCCAAAGCACCTGGCAGAAGTTGTTTGGTTTCCTCCTCTCCCTCCCACCTCCCTTGGCCTCCAGCAGTGTCTCCTGTTGGGGTTCCTTCGTGTGTTTTTCCATAACAAGTGCAGGTCTGTCCTCTGTCGTTTCCACTACTTGGAGCATGAATCAGGGAGTTAATGGTGTGTTTGAAAATGCAGAGGAAATCTTGCTTTTGCCTGCCTAAAGGTTCATTTTCCCTTTGGCCAAAAGTTGTTATTTCTGTCCAAATACACGTTAGTAGTGTTTAGGTTTTAGTGTTGAACACTTACAAGTCTTTTTGTTCTCTTTCCATTTACTGTAATCTCATTTACATATAAGACATTGCTTTTGTATTTTTTTTTTCTAATTCTACTATTTCAGTGGCTTTCCAAGGGCTAGTTATGCATAAGATTGTAATTCTGCAAGTTATGGGTGTCATTGCAATTCCAAATCATTTCAAGTGCTTTCATATGGCCACCTCAGCTTTAGCACTTTGTTAATCAGTATTTTTTTCCGTGTGAACATTCATCTGTCGTATGATTGTCCTTATCTCTATGACTTTGGCATCATCATAGCTTGCTCTGGCAATTATCTGATGCAAAAAATGCATCTTTATAGATTTGGTCATTATCCTTCTTTCTCTTTGATTACCAACATGCAAAGCTGATCAGTGTCAAGAAGCTTCCATAGTATTTGTTATGATACAGAGTAAGTCAATATTTGTGTAAGGGAACAAGAATATATCCATTAAGATCATGAATTATGGTAGTGTCTCTGACGTTGCTTAGTGTTCCTGTGTTCCAGCCTTTCAGAAGGCTGGGATGATGTTGACTGACAAAAATTATATGAAAGAGATGGTTCATGTATTATTTCTTTACCTGGGAGTCCAGGTAAAGAGACCTGTTTGTCGTTTGAGATATGTTTTAACAGGGTAAACCAGGGTGCTTTATGCCGTAGTCTAAAGCCCACTGTGTCTGCAGTTAATTTTTTATTTATCTTGTACTTAGGGTGGAATACTCCATATCATTCCTCTCCTTGATTAAAAACACTTCTATATTTACATTTCTATCAAACACATGAAAACATGAGTGAAAGCATTAATTTCTGATAGCCAAATATCTCAATGTTAATGTGCTTTGTTCTCCTGCCCTACAGACTAATAGTAAAGAAAACTAAAATGACATTGTCACACTTACATATTTATGTGCAGAGTTGACTGTGTCTATTAGCTGGAGTCATCACATATAATAATAATAAGCAAATACTTGATTTTACCTGGTTTTATCCAGACAGGAGCTTTATGCCACTCTTCAAAGCTTGCTCATGGCTCTGCTTTCTATGTCGTTTCTATGAGTTATGTAGCAAACTGTTTTTTCTGCTTTGTATTCCTGGGGACCCTGGAAGCCAGTTCACCAGAGACACCCAGATAATGCCTGTGCATCCCCATCCTGAGGGTTTATAACCTTCCTGAGAGGGCTGTGCTGGGATGGTTGCAAACATGCTCTTTTGTTCTTTTTGTTGCAGTTACCTGTGCTGCATCCATCATGACATCTCACACTATAAACATGACTGCTGTTCTTGCCATGTTCCCAAGAAAAAAATGGATGTAAGGAAATGGAGGAACTAGTTAAGTGAATAATTCATTAACATGATGTATTTCTTTTAGCAAAGGCAACGCTGTTTGGAATTTGAGGGCATGGCTAGTCATGCACAAGTCCTCTGACTCTTGAACTATTTTCTCTTGGTTCTGTTGTATCTGTGGAATGGATTTCTTATCCGCAAATGAAGTATTTGGAGATAATATGGATGTCTTGGCTGAAAATCCCTTGGAAGCATTAAGAACTGTGGGGATATGTTAAGTAACTGGTGTTCATGGTAGTGGTGAGATCTTGGCTGTTGCTGATGCTGTGTGAGGAGATGGTAACACAGGTTGACTTTTAGGTCCATTTTAGATCCTGGGTTGATCATGAAGCACCAGATTTTTGGGGAAAGCAGAATTAATGCACTAAGCATGGCAGCATGAATTCTTAGCATGGAAAGCCATAAGGAATATTTTCCAAGCAGGGTCTGTTTCTCATCTCCAGTGTCCTGCATATCATGTACTTTTATTAGAAATTCAAGTAACATGGTGAAGGATATCCCAATCCTGCTAATTTGTTCTCTGATCTTTCAAACACTTTCTTACATCCTTATGTTTATTCATGTGGATTGTTCATTTGACAAGCCTGGTTGCAGAATAGGAGATGAATAAATAGTGCATTTTGAGTGTATTATGCAAAGTTAAGGGAGATAAGGGAAAGTGTGTCTGTGTCATTGCAGACTCATTTATTTCAGGGTGTACTGTACAGAACAAACCAGCATGTTCTACAACACAATTTATCCTTGTGCTGCTGGAGGTACAGAGGAGTGAATAAAATACATTGTTATAACATAATAAATCATATTAATATCTAATAAAATAGCATAAGGATCTTGTTATAGATACTGTGACTGCAATATAACCCAGGGCAATATGGGAATAAGTAACATTTATTACTAAGTGTAATTTTTATGCTGCTTTGAAAGTGACAAACATTTGACATGTTCAGTTAATAGGTTTAATTAAAATTCAAGATTAATTATGAAGATGAGTAACTCTCCTTCATTACCTTGTAGGAACAAAAGATACATTTCAAGAAAGAAAATATGATTAACCCAGTAACATGTATCAGAAGAATTGCAAATACTCCCTTACAGGAGCACGGATCATGAATATTAAATTCTGCCTCCCCCAGCAAAAAGGGAATGAGATTCAAAGCAAATTGGGTTTGCAGAACTGCTGGATTTCAAAAGAGTGATTTTAAAATAACTGTAAATGCACTTGTCAAAGAGGTGAACTGTTGCTTCAGACAGATCAGAGATGATTGCAGCAGGGGAAGGTGTTGGAGTCTTGCTCTAAATTTCAACACATTATTGAAGTATAACTCAGGTGTAAAACATTGAATGTGGGATTGGTTCCCTGGGTTTAAGTTTTGAATATTCATCCCATAGTCATGTAAAGAATTTGAAAGGGGGTATTAGACAACTGTCCTAATTTCTTCCACTATTTCCAAGAAAGTGGCAACACCAGCTGATGCATTGTAATACGTTATATTTATAGGTCAATTTAGCAGCTTTTCCTATTAAGTCTTGTCAGGCCCTGTGATTTATATGATATTTGTTCAGCATGCCTGTAGCAGATATGACTGGGTAAGTTGAAATATGAAAAGTGTTAACCTCTGAGTTAAGCTAATGATAAAGTTGAATTGGGCTAATAACAGTTTTAAACAGCCATATGTTTCCTTTCAACTTTGTAGACTTTCAATCTTAGATCCGTTCTAGCCTTATATAAAAATACAAAACGTTATTTCTCTGTAAGTACAGCTTGTTGTTCTGAAGGGTCACCTCCAGGCCTTCCACTTACAAGTAGAAGAAAAAGGGATTTGTTTTTAATATGTTCTGAAATTCCAGTTTTTTAAAGTTGTCTTCTTGTATTTCCTGTATCAGTCATTGATATTTAGCTTAGGTTTCTAATCAATTGCCAGATCTCACAGCTGGTTGAAATAGTAGTGTTGTTTCATCTCTGCAGCCTTTTCTCTTGGGTCCTTTGAATTAGCTCAAAATAAACTCCAAGCACCCTTTCATGGATTTGATGTAAAAAGAAAGCAGTGCTGTACTGGGCCTACAAAAAGACTCTTGAAACTTCTCTGAAGAGAGAAGAGACAATATTGGCCAGAATTCAACTCCTCCCTGTCAAACTTGATCAAGCAGGTTAAACTTTCCAAAGATGTCCTCACTTTGGTGACATCTTGGGTGGTTGGTGTGTCCAGTGCTGGGTGTGCTGCAGTCAAACTATTTTACATGTTACATGCTATTGATCACCCTTGTAAGAAATGGAGTACTCTATTGCTCATAAGTGACAGAATTCAATTTTTAGCAGTGACATTTGTGTCAGTGTCATGTCTTGAAGGACACAGGGTGTTTAATGATGTCTCATCATTGCTATTCCTTTTTTTCCACTTGTTTATCAGTTTAGATACAAATTCCCAAGGAAACCCACATTAGGGGGTTCATTTAGACCTTGCTTCAGTCATGACAGCAAATTATGCCTGGCAGCATGGAATTGTAAGTGGGACTACTGGACTGGGGGAAGGCAAGGTGAGGATCTGAAATGATCTCTTCTCTTCTAGAGGTTGAGAAATTCACCATGCAATTAGGAAATCCCTGCTGGTGATTCCTTCAATTGCTGTAGGAATACCCAGGTGTAGAAGCCAAGTTTTTGTGTCACTGAATAAACAGTAATGACTAGAAAATGCAGCAAAGTTTAAATATCCCTTTCCCTTTTTCTGTCTTCAATAATTAATTTATATACAAAATTTGCCTTCTTTTCATTGTCTTGATTAACAACCAATGTATGTTTTTATCCCCAATAGCTCTGCAGGCCAATTTTTATGTTGAAGTCTAGATTGAGCACATTTGCCAGCACCTAGAGTCTAAAGGTTTTGAAGATTGTCTGTGGTGTCTGGTGTAGAGGCCATGGAACAGAATTAACTTCCCACCAAAAAAAAAAAATGGCCTCTGCTAGCTGACTCATCTAATGCCTGGAGGTAACCCCTAAAATTACAGATGTGTGCTGTGTAAATGGGGCTTGTCAAAATGTTTCTGTTGGGGGGACATGTAGGTTTTCATGTGGACAAGGTTCCTGCTCAGGTGCCTTAGCAGAGAGCTCTGCTTTGCCATAGGCACTGCAATAAACTTCCAGATCTTGACTGTCACAGCAGAGATACCAATCTAGCATGAATTTAGGTTGTTTTTCAGCACATGACTGTGAGATTGGATTGGAAGAGCCCAGAACAGTCTTTAGAGTGGAGTGTATCAGTCACCCCCTGTCTCCAAATGTGTTTGTGTCTCACATAAAAATGTCCTGTAGTGTTAAGCACTGACTACAGGATATTTCTTGGGTAAGCCATTGCCTGGTGGTTTGTGGTAGAGTTGGATAAAATAAAGATTACCTGCAGCACAAATAAAACCAAAAAGGAAATACTTTTGTTGGACACAACTGTGTTGCAAGTTGTTCAGACATCTTGTGTATCATTGTCCCCATGTTTTTCTGATGAACATCCTTTGTGTCCGGGGCTAATGGCCACTCAGTGTCCTCTATCTCATCAGGCCATCTCAAATGGTTTCCCAGTTTTTGACATCAGTGATTTGGAAATTGCTCAGTTACCCTGCATTGGGATCTTTCATCCAAAATAGAAGATCTGATGGATTTACTCTCTTATTTTATGCAAAAAAATTTATCAGTTGTTTTTTTGAAAAACGTAGATCCTAGCCCAGCATCATGGCAAGACACCAGTTTAAGAATATGTATGATGCCACCCTACTCAGGATCACCTCATTGTCTTCATTGATAATCTTCGTTACCTTCCCAGTTGAGATGGTGAAAATGTTCTTACAGAGGATTCATCACTTTCTGGAACCTTGGTAGAATCTGCTTTCTCGTTGTCTTTCAATGTGAGGACAATCTTGTAGGTCATGGGATCGTTATTACTGTCCTGGTTTACTTTAGGATCGAGGAAGAGCTTTAGATGCCTGTGGTAGGCAGCTATGGTTGTTGGTCTAACAAAAAGGGATTACCTGTTCTAGAAAGCTTACTCACATCAAAGAAATTATTTACTCTTGAGGTTTAGAGGCTCAGCTGTTGTTGGGAAGCTGTCATCTGATTCTGGAAGTTCAGCAGGAGAAAATATAAAAAGGAAAAATATGGAGTTCTTCATCTGCTCATATGTTTAATGTGTGTATTTTGGGGAATAGGAAACTTCCATATTTTTCAGTGTAAGCAACTCAAGGCTGAATAGGAGAGACGGCAAGGTCACATGGTCAGAGACAAACATTTGTGTGGGAGGACAAATGATGGTTTTTATGCATTGTTTTACTGTTGTTGTTTTTTGTGTTAGGTAACAAACACATTTAAACCCTGAGCACATTTGGATGTTTTCCAAAGTGCCTTAAAACACAGAGCTGGGCTGCATTTTAGTCTTTGCAATGTGTGTTCTGGAAAGGTGGCTACTCTGAGAGATGGACTTGAGGTCTGCTTTTAGCTCTGAGGATTTCTTAGAACAGAAAGTTTTCAGCAAGGGAAAAAGCTCATCCCTTTTACATTTGAAAAGTTTGTAGTCTAGAAGCAAGTAAAAATAACTATTGATCTGTGCATTTCAGTCCCTCAAAAGGGGGTCAGTAGAGGTCTCTTCTGTATTTATTTTTCATTTTTCCTTGGAAAACACTGGAAAAATTTTAATCTAATTTGGGATATTGTATATTTTTCTTAGTAAGATTTCTTATACTTCCCCGGGGGGGTTTGGCCCCCAAAGAGTCACACCATACCTTCCTTAAAACTGTTAGTTAGCAGGAGATGACAACTTCTCATATTTAGGCATATTGAAAATAAACTGGGTTTTCATTTATTTTCTAAACAGAATGATCTGAATTTTCCAGATCTGAGATGCCCTTTTGCCACTTTTGTTCTCTGTCTGGTGCCTACCTATAAATAACAAACCCTTTCCTACATTTGACTGCTCAACTTCTCAGTAGCATCCTCTATATGTGAACTTGTGGGATGTCACATACCAGAATCTCACCCTTACCCTCCTGTGTTTCCATCCAGCAGGTACAAGGCCTTTATACATATCAAAAATAGGTGCCCATAAGTCACACTAAAAAATAAACGTTTTCATAGAGCACTTTATACTTCTATTCTCTTCAACTTTTTGGGGTCTAGAAAGAGCAGCCATACCAAACTCTGGTTTAGGTGAGACCAGAGGTCCCCCCAACCCAGTATCCTTGTTCTCACAGTGGCCAGTAGCATTAAGTCTTTTTTAGGGAATAAAATGTCAAATCTGAAACAACATTTTACCAAATGAGTGCCCTTCTAGTTTTGGAAAACCACATTCTAGACACTTTTTGAGCCAGAGGTGGGATCCACAGCTTTGTGTTTATTAGGTCATGCTGAACTGTCTCGGATGGATTTATCTAATTAGTCCTTGAAACCACTTGGACTTTTCAGTGCTTTTTATGCATATTTTAAGGTGATTTTTATGCATATTTTAAGTCAGCTTAAAGGAGCTCCTTTGATTACCTACAGCTGCAGTTTTTCTTGTCTACCATAAATCCTTTCCTAAGTGCATAAATCCAATTAGTATAGTTTTTATTCTATCTGTTGGCATTTTACTAAGTGTTTCTGCATCAACATTTTTATCAACAGATTTATATAACAAGCTGTTGTTCCAGTTCCTGTTGTTCCAGTCCTTAGTTGTGGGAGAAGGAAATGTTTTTACTTTGCTAGATTTTATGAAAGAAACTTACTAATAAATGTTTTAAGCTCTTGTAAAGCATGTGAAATTCAGATATGAACTCATGTATAACTGGATTATCCAGCTTTATCCTCTCATCTTTTTTATATTTTTTTACTGAAGCTGGTGTCAGTCTATAGGATGGTTGGTTGTCTTTTGTGTGAAGATGTATCTGTTCCTTTATAAAACATGTCCAAAAACTTTTACTGTTTATTCTGAACTAGTTATCAGATATTTCTTGCTATTCCTAATGACTTGAGTGGTCTCATTGTTCATTTTTTCCCTTAAGCTTAGCATCCTACTGTTTTCTCTGCCTTGTCTTTAGCTGTTTCTCCTTCCCCTATTTTCTTTATACAGTGTTAGATCTCCTTGTGTTTAAATTCCAGGGCTAATGAGATTTTTGTCAGATAGCATTCAGTGCCTGGATTTTAGGATTGGAAACTTTATCAATTAAGGGGGCTTTTCATCATAGCCATGCTGGTATCCAGTTCTGTTTTTTATGTATTTCTTCTTTATCCTTTTCTTGTAGTTCTGAGAAATCTTTCATCATTTTAAGGGGCTGAATCTCTGAGAGTATTGCTTGTTTTTTGTTTCCAGCCTCTTCACCCTAAATTGGTGGGTGATCTTGTATCTACAGTGTTCAGTGTCTTTCTTACCAGCCAGAAGGGAATAATGGGCTGGCTTTAATATTTAATAGGACATCTCCCCTGGAAGCCTTATAACATACAGCTTTTCTTTTCCTCCATGTTCTCTGTTGGGCACCTTTTTTTTTTATTTATTCTTTTTTCAATGATCTTTATTTTACTGCTCCTGTCTTAGGTGTAGCTTGCAAAATGCATTTATCTCTAGCTTAGAGACTGTACTTGCAGTGCTTCTTTGATTCAGTTTTGGAGATATGATTTTTGATCTCAGCTCATCAGGAGCCTCTCTCCTTGTAGAGGCTCTTTTATGTCTCTTCTCTTCTGCATTTTCTGTTTCCCACGCAAGCAACCATATTTTGTTTGCCAAATTCCATGTGGTATCCAGAGCTGTAAATCTTCCTGACAATTTCTTTGGGGAAATTCTTGTAATTGCTCCCATCCATTGAGTATCTCTTTCATAACCAGAGGAGTAAAAGTTGGGACTGAACAGGGAGTGGTATTTTTGGAAGATTTTGACTTCTCCACTTTCAAAGTCCAGCATCAAGCAGTGGCACTGTAGGCTCCTGTCTCTTTAGTGTTTCTTTTCCTTTTTATATTTTTAACAATTTAAGCATAAAGGAAAATTCAGAAATTAAAAAATTATTTGGATGCAACTAACAGACACTTGTAAAAGATGAATACCAGAGAGTCTGTGTTTTATAGAGTTTAAAGTACCTGAACTTGCTTTTCAATTGCCAATCCATGTTGCCAATGTTCCTTATTATCGTAACATGCATTCTTATAAACCCCAAAGGAAATTGTAAAGCCTATGCAGTAATTGTTTCTGCAAAGGAGAAAAAGTAGAGAAGAATCCAAAATTTGTTCTTGTTATAAAGCACTGGTTTTAAGATTATAACGTTAAGTGTTTCCACTTCTTATATTTTTATATATACAATCTGTCTGGAAACTGTTGAGCTTTTCCTGTAATGAAAAGTCTCTTAATGGAAAACCTTACAGCAATAGTTACTCTTCAGATCCATTTGTTGAAGACTGAGGGAGGATAACAGAGAAACAATAAGAACAAAAGTGAGGAGAAAATGAAGTCTGTGAGTTTGGTGGCTTCAAGGAGGAGCAAAGGGTTCACAATAAGGAATAAAATCCAAGATACAAAGCAAGGATCAAGAGTCAAGAACAGACACGTGCTGTTTTTAGAGGTGACACGTTGGGTGGAGGAGGTGACTTCAGCAGAGGTGAGAACTTACACAGGCAAACATTCTGCAAGTGGGAGAGTGAAATGAGAGAGAAATTGAACACATGCTCAGAGAAGAGGTGAAAGTTTACCAAAACTTATAATCACACTATCACCCCATCCCACAGCAGAGAATGAGGCTTTTTAGTTACATCTATTACTATTTCCTCCTGCAGGTTTTGATTTTTTTAGCAAAGTAACTGTATACTGTGCTTCCAGCTGGAGGGGAGTGACATATGGTGTTGTTTAATAATTGAATTTATTTTAGAGCATCATGTAACATAATTGCCCTGGAAGTACTGTGCACATTGCAGAGCTGCCTCTGAGAATGAAGAGCAGTGCTCGTGTCTTGCCTGGAACTGTGCTGGGGTGGTGGTGCATGTCTGTGAACATCAGCAAATCAAATAAGTGATCTTAAACGATGTGAGTGATTCTGGAACCACTTAAATCTGGGGAGGTGAGAGATTTTTCCTGGCGTTCTCTCTGCTTTTCTTGTCAGCTGGTTGTGACCATTTGCCAGTCACGATGAGATTGTCACTGGCTATAAATGCAGTAAATATATACCCAAGCACATGTTACTCTTGACTCCTTTTTGTCCATTAGTACTTTTATTAGTGAAAGTAGATGGGGAAAAATTGACATTTACTCCACTTGTCTTTCCTGCATCTACAGATTTTGCAAAGTGAGCTTTTGGTTAGGCATCTTTTGCCCTGGCATCCTGCTTTTAACAGGCAAAACACAGGAAGGTGTTGCAGAGCTTGGGTAGTACCTGTGGAGGCAGAAATGCTCTCCCAGCACAGCTCTTGCCCACTGCTGTATCTGTCATTAAAAGACCCTGTGCAATGGAGAGTATCTTCTAATTCATTCCCTAAAGAAGTAAAATGACTCAGGACATTGGGAGTCTTCCTAGTGTGAGTCCCTGCTGGTATTTTTTTTAGTCCTGGAAAAAGAAACTTTTGTTCTAATTGATTTGTACTACTGCATTTTTTATTAATATATTTTAAAAAATTTTCATTCTGTCTCTTCATCAGATTGAATGTGAGTCAGAAGCAGCAGGATTGATATTCTGCCTTGGTTAGATATAAATTTTTTATCATATTAGCAATTTTTTTGTTATATTGGTTTTCTCTTTCAGCAGTACAAGGCGTTCAGATGTTTATTTTCCTTTTGAGTTATCTGAAATAAATCATAATTTAATAAATGCAAATAATTGCATAAAAACAGCATTAGGACTGAGGGGAAATAAAACTAAGAAATAATTGATATAGAGATGGAAATGCTGGGGTTTTTTTCCTCCTGTTCTCACAGGGTGACAAAATAGGCAGTCCCATTGCAGATTCTGCTTTGGTTTTTGCCATGCAAGAAATTTGCCTGTGGAAGTAACCACAATATGGTTCTTCCTCACACTGCTCTGAACTAAGCAGGGATGTTACTCAGTTTGTCAAAGTTTCCCACTCTCTTGAATTTGTGCTTTATTTATTATGGCACAGTATATTATCTATTGTATTTTATTGCTTATTATTAATGCTATTGACTGCAGCAAATAACCTCATTTCTAACCTTTTACATCATGCTCATAGGTCCTTAAAAGGTAAATCAGCTGTTTTAGGGACCATAGTGGAGCAAGTTGTGTTGCCTCTTTGGGTCTTTAGAGCCTCCGTTTTCTGGTACTCCTGCTTGTTAGTTCTTGTCATTTAGAGGGAAATTCCTAACTCTCCTTGAAACAGTTAAATAATTATTTCCAGATAATTATTTGGCTCCACAGCATGCTTTTCCAGTTCTGAATTTTATCTGGAATTGCACTTATTTTGGGGGAAAATAGTCCTTTTGCTGAGCTCTCTCAGGAAAGTGTTTTTGCCAGCAGATGCTTCAGGAAGCAAAGCCAGAAAAGCAAAGGCATCAGTCCATTTTGAGCCATTAACCCTGTGTCACAGTGGCTTATTTTAGCTTTTTGCTGATACAAGAGGCAATAAGAGAACCAGAGTAGCTGGCTCCTAGGAGTCACCCCTTCCATTCCTCCTTTCCATTTTCTTCAAGAGAAAATGAGAAGGACAATATGGAAGATATTATCTAGACATGTAAAAATTTCTCCAGCAGTTCTTCTAGTTCTTCAATCACAAATCAAACATATTGTCAGTCTTAGAGGGTGGAATAAGTGGGAGCTGCTGGCAGTGGCACTGGGTGAGTCTGTTTTGGGGAGGGAGTTGTTCATGAGACTTGCCGTGCCTCTTGCCTGCCTGGTCAGGGTTTATTTCTTTATATAAATTTAGTGTTTGAGGCCATTAGAGCTCCTTTAGAAAGCTGAATCTCCAGCAGCTTTCAGGAGAGATTCATTTGTGACCTCTTGGACAGGGAAAGCCATAAACTTAATCTCCAGAAAACCTGTGCTGGGGAATCGTGTCCAAACACAAGTGACTGGAGTTTCAGCAGGAGAAAGAAATGAAATTATATGTCCTGGGAAGTACAAAAGGTCAGAGGAGAAGAAGATATAATGTTACCTGTTGGTGGCAATGTCTATGAATCAGGAACAAACTCCCCAAGGAAACATTCATAAATCTGAGCAACTTCCCTGCTCACTTTATTTTAAGCCAGGCTGCTGGGTTGGTGTGGCCTCTTTGCATCATGAACAGCAGCAGAGTCACTTCTATTCACTTTGTGTATCAGAACCTGAAATCTCAGATTATCTTTGCAGAAGTGAGAAATGTTTCTGCCTGATATTTTCCCACTGATCTGCACAGCTCCATAAAATCCATAAAAGAGGGAATACCATGCTTGTAATTTCTTACTGCCTGGCCTGTCTGCATTTTACATGGCAGGTTAACATCATATTGTACTGCTTGATGAAGGTATATTATGACACTACTATTTCCCTTTCCCTTTCTACTCAACAACATAAAAACCACTAAAAACCCCCTCAAAACCAATCTACCCTTTGGCATCAGAGGCACAAAGGAGGGTTATTGGAAGAAAGGCTGCTATAGGCTGTGGAAATAAACAAGCAAATCAACAAATTTGTTCCATTTAAAAAAGGGTTTGTGATTTGAGTAGATTAAGAAGACAGTAAATGGCAACCTTGCGTTCCTTAGAGGGATTCTCTGTTTGTTTGTATAAACATCCAAGAAAAATGATACCTATTTTTTTGATTATCTCAGGTATATATTCTGTGAAGGGAAGATGTATTCAAACAGAATCAGTAAGAACAAGATTCATGTTTCCCTGTGTAGTTGTCTGTGTCTGATCGTGTTGTATTGGGCTGCCTTTATACTGAGAGTATAGCAAGAAGCACTTGCAAAGTTTGAATTGCTTGGCCTGTGTAGTTGTCTGGGTCAGGCCCAAAGAATGTCTGTGTGTCCCATCAACCCTGAGGGGAGCATATAGAAGTGTAAAACTGCAAACCAGCTACATTTGCTCAACTGAATTCTGCCTTGATTCCTTCCTGTATTAAGGAAGTAATTTTTTTTTTCTCCAGCCCCGTGAGTTACAGCATACAGCACTGGAACAACTCCAACCATGCAGCGTGCTTTAGTGTGGCATGGAGATTAAATCTTTATGGTTATTAAGAAGTCAAGCAAGATTTGCACTAACTACCAAAGCAAATGTTGCTTTACATCCTGCTAACAGTCATTGGTGTGTGTTCCATCCCAGAGCCATACTGGTATATAAATATTTAAATGTTAGAGGGAATGTGGAAGCACTGTGCATGAGATGAGATTGGTAATACCAACAGGTGATATCATTTGAAGAACTCTACTTAAATAGTTGTGTTGTGCATTAAAGTAATTTAGGGAATGTTTATTGTCGCAGATGAAATTTCACAATGGAAATTGCTTCTGGGAAAGCTGGAATGCTCTGTAATTTTCCTCAATGCATCCGAGGGCAGGATTTAAGGGGCACACAAACTGCTAAACTCTGAAATATGAGCCAGTCCTTGATTCATTGAGTAGGAAGAGCAGAACACACATTCATAAAGTTATTAAAACTCCAGTGTATTGCATTTAAAGGATATTTGAAGGATGCAGGTTAATTTTACTGGATCAGACCCAAACCAGATGGGATGTTTAATACACAAAATTGAGAGGAGGTACAGCTTTGGAGTGTGTCTTGAAATCTGACAGCACAACTACCGTAGTTTGCCCCTGGAATATTAAAACACTAATTTGTTTTCTGAAAATGTGAAAGTAAATGAAACTGGCTGCTAAACTGTTGGTGTTTGTTTGCTTTTCTTTGTTCCCTTGATCTTTGGAAGTGTTGGAGTTGCGTAACTTTCTTTATTATATTTTGTTTTAAATTGTAGCCCAGAAATCAGATGTTGCTCAGACAAAGAGAGATCATTTCCAAAACAAATGAGATCTGAGTTGAAGCCTCTGTTGACAGTTCTGCAGGGCTCTTTCTAGACCTTTGCAAAAGGTACCTGTAATGTGTTATACTGAACTTCTGTAAATTCAGTAGCAATTTTTCTTTGTTTCCCCTGTAATACCTACTTTCTGTTGTTACAGCTTTGCTTTTCAGCAGTGTGTGCCATGAATTTTTGTGTGATGCAAAGGAATGTAATTAAGAGCAAAAGAAAAAACAAAGTTCTGCATGGTATCTCTTGTAAGAAAAGTTGTGGTTGTCCCATCACTGCAGGGCCTTTGGCACTATTTAGGAAAAAAAAAAGGCAGAATATGGACCAATCCTTTCCTGTTTCATAAGCTTGAACTCCTCAGCAGATTTCCTACCCTAAAATGAAATATTCAGCTGAAACTGCCTTGGCCTCATAGCTTCCTTCTCTTGCTTCCAGTTGACTGCTTGTCCTGGAATTCCTTTACCCCTCTCACTAGGCTGAATGTCTTACATGACACGTTTGGCCACCAGACAGTTCAGGTAAAATATCATCTGAAATTGTAGATCCAGAAATCTAAAAAAAACCCCAAACATAAAATCAACAACCCTAATCCCCCTTTTTTTTTCCTATGTATTTAGAACAGATTGAGTTCATTAACACCTTCTAAATGGACAATATTCAAGTTGCCCTTCCATGGGATTCTTCACATTCCTGTGGCTGTAGGAAGGACTCTTGCACACCTTGAGCAAGGAGTTGTGTGATTGAATAGAGCTTTTTTTCTCCTTGATTCCCAGGATTTTTTTTCCTCATGAGTTGGCATGTGTCTGAGTTTTAGTAGGCTTTAAATTGCTCTCCTTTAAAGGTTCATTTGGTCAACAGCCCCTGCAATGTACACCAACTGTAAAGTGTTCATTGTGACTAATGGCCTCCTTCCAGCAACCTAAAATAGTGCTGCTTTTTCTGTCCATGGCTATGAATCCTGGTGAGGATTTTGGAAAGGCAGCCACTGGGCATAGATATAAATTGTTCCTCTTCAACAATGAAAATCCCATTGGTATCTTCAAGCTAGACTGCATTTCCATGTGTCTATGTCTAATCTATAGAAATAGTTTTGTAATGTATAAAAATAGTTTTAGTGTTAATGTTGAGATTTTTTTTCTTTAAAAAGGAGGAAAATAAGGAGAAACCTAAAAAGTGCTATCTTTTTTGAAAGAGTAGAGCTAGTAAGTGCTATTGAGAGAAAGTAAATTAGAAAATACCATCTGTGAGAAATGGAAAAAATGCTTATTTATTTTCCCAAGCTCCAAATCAGTTAATTATTATTTATTATTTGTACAAGCATGGAACCTATAAATCCTGCTAATCCTGCTGAATAACTGGTGCATTGCAAGCAACGAGACAAAAAAAGGAGATTGTGTCCAGAAATAGCCATCTGTGTAAAAGATTAAAGGAAATTACTGAATGAGCTGGGGAGCACACAAGAAAACCAGGAGCTGCTGTGGTTCACCACGATAGGCAGTGATCTCTAACAAATCAACAGCACCACCCTTGTGAAGTTTTTGTGGGCATCACACCAAGGAAATGCTTCAAGAAGGGAGAAAAGCAGCATAATTCTTCCAAGAGCCAATGGGCAGCATGAGCAACAGATTGAAAAAAAGCTTGATTTAAACTCAAACAGATGGGCAATGGATGTTCTTAGATGCCTGCTAGAGGTGAGCACAGCCTCCCAGAGCAGAATGAGAGAGGAAAAGACACAGGAGGACAGACTGCAGGAGAGGCTGAGAGCAACAAAATGTGGCAGGCATTACATTTCCATACTTCTTCTGTGCTTTGTGAAGTCAGAATTCATTAAAGCCTTTTTATAGGTACGGTAGCAACACCATATGGAGTATTTCTGTCTGGCTATAGCCACATGATAGTCTCTGAGGAATGCCATGTATTCAGCATACAGTCTGTGCCACTGGAACTCTAGATGTGTGTGGAAGGGATATACACACAGATTTAGATTTATTTAGCACAAAACCAAGTTATTCCCTGAGGGGTTGTGTAGTGGGTTGACCTTGACCAGCTGCCAGATGCCCTCCCAGCCACTGAATTGCTCCCTTACCTCAACAGGATAGGAGAGACTAGGAGATAAAACTCATGGGGTGAAATAAGAGAGGGAGATCACTCACCAGTTACCACTGCAGCAAAGTTTATTACGAGAGAGCAAGCAGGTCACATAGCCACATCTCATTAACAGATCTCTGCAACTCCAAAAAATACCTTCATGTGTTTCATGTGCTGCTCCTTAACACAGTGTATAAAGCCCAACTGTGCCCAAATAGCCCCTTTCCAAATGTCCATTCCAGGGAGGTGAGAAGCAGGGGGAGGTTTTCTGTGGTGTCCTTACACTGGCTGTGTTAGGGGTGGTAGATTCCATTAGTGGATTAACCTCTTCAGTCTGCTCAGAACTTAACAGGAGGAGCAGCCTTGGGTGAAAACACCCAGTCTGAATTTTGTATCTCTAAACAGACAAAAACCCTGCCTAAACATCTATAAACTCAGGAATGCAAATAAACCAAAGCATGGACAGTGGTTTTGTTGTTGCCATTGTTGATAAATATCAAAATACTCCCAATCTACCAAACCAGGGAGTGTTTGCAGCTCTTCATCACGTGAAGCCCAATTCAAAGCACAAGTTATAATAAGAACACTGATGCAAGTCTGCAGACTGCAGATCTGGGGCTGAAACCATTTCCATCTTCAGTTCAGCTAATTGGTTTCCAATTGCCTCTCATTTCACTGCACCCAAATGCTCATTTTCAAATCCGGGAGCAACTGCATTACTAACTCCATAAAACAGAAATATTTTTACTTAGCTTGTTGATTACCTGAAGCATTTTTCTAGTATCAGTGAGCTTAGAACTGCTTATGACACTGATAACCAGAGTTACTTGATATACATTACTCCTGCAAAATGTAAATGTAAAAGGTTCCAGTTGGTTCCTACTCTACTGTTATAGCCATGTCCTAAGTTCGTAACTTGAAATTACGGTTAAGGAGAATACCTTCATGTCAGAAATGCTTTAGATTTAAAAGCAATTTACATCAAGGAATGGTGCAGGTTTTGCATGCTGTCTACACCCATATGGTGTGTCACTCATGTACCTCAGCTGCATGTGTTTGATGTGTGTCTTTTAATCAGCTATCCCTTGCCAGTCCAGAATAAGAATTAGTTATAAATTTGTAACAAGAGACTATAAACAGTTTTATTTTTTTAGGTGTTTGCATACTAAAGAAGACTTTTTATTTGTTAGAGGTCTACCCCACTGCCATGCTTTCAGTTTGCCAGGCTGAGGTTGCCTATGTCCATCCTCTTCTCTTAGCTGATCATGTTCCTTTACAAAGAAACCTTTGAGAAAATGTTAACCAGCAAAATTTCATTGTTCAAAGGCAGAACACATCTTGTACAGTGCATTAAATTCAGTCTTTTTCCAGTTATCTTATGTAACAGCATTATGGAAATCTGGATAAAATCTGAATATGGTAATCCAAATATATATATCTATATCTATATATATCCTTTTTATATATATTCTTTGCACATTTTCAGTTGCAGGTTATTTTTATGTTTCCTTTTTTGTCAAGTAATACTTTTATAATAAAGATTTTAAAATGTTATTTTAAAGCTATATGGCTTCCTAACGTGAGCAGATGTTGATGTACTTATATCTTTAGACCATCATAGTTAAATCTATCTAGTTGTTATAAAGAAAAATAGCGATAGTTTTGGAAAATTGAATGAGATTCAGAAATGTTCAGATGACTAGAAAAATGTGTTAAAAGGTTTGGGAAGGAGCTCAGTGTGTTTCATTGTAAGACAAGAATCTGGGATGTTGGTTACAATCTGTGCATATCTTTTCGAGGAACAGAAAATTGGTCGTGGAAAAAAAGCCTGGAGATGACAAAGAAGCAATCCACCAAACTGGAGGCTGAAGCTAGACTTCAGACTCAATCAGGTTGCTTTTCTGAACAGAAAAAATAACTCCCTAATCCCAGGAGCACTGACAGGCAGGGTGTTGGATTTGCCAGTGCTCAGCACCTGATGTTTTGGTAGCAGTTGTTCCTGTGTGAACACTGATAAATTGGAGGAGTCTGGTGGCGTGTGTTGTAGAGGTCACACTGCAAGTTCTGAGAAAATCTGTTTTCTCTCTGAGTCAGGGCCAAGTGGGTGGGTGTGTTAGAGATGGTGCAACCTGTGGAAGTGACAGTGTGATCTCTGGATGAGATCAGCCCTATTTGGTGTCAGGTCTCCTCAGGGCTGTGATTGCGCTCTGAACTTGAATTTTTTAATTTTTTAAACTCCTAATGCCCTAATTCCTATTGTGTAATTCCTTTATGTGTGATAGGCAGACTGGCAGGAACAGTCACTGCTACATCATGAGAAGAAGGTGAAATTCAGTTGTTCTCATTACTAAGTGATATTGTTGGTGGGAAGTTATTGTAGCCAGCATACCTTGGTAATCATTTTTCAAAGACAAGCTCTTCTGCTCCACATGATTCATCCCACGGCATGACTTAGATTGAAAATAAGAATGCTACAGTTTGCATTTTTTTTTTCCAGTGCAAGCTTAATGCCACAGGCTGAGTTCTCCAGAGAAGGTTAAAAAAGTCTATGCCTTATTGATGGCAAGGATTGTGCCTGTTATATGTCAAGACCTTTTGTAAATACAGATTTGGCTCATTCATTCAATTTTCTTTCTAAATTGAGATCTTCTATACAAGTCTACAGTGATCCAGGAGAAGGATATAGGATTCCTTTAATTTTTTTTTTCATTCATACCTTATTGGAATTAGTACAATATTGTAAGAATGTTACAAAGGTTCAGAGTCTAGGTTGATTAGTGATTCCATGCTACCATTGAATCTGCTTTCCTTAAAAAATTGTTGTTACTCTGCATTCAGTTGTTGCTGTAAACAATTCAGAGAGTGAGATGAATGAAGTTGGAATATTAAATACTTGAAAGAAGTGGTGGCAATTTAAGTCAGAGTTTTCTGTAGTTGCAAGTGGACAACCAATAAGAAGCAGACATGTCCCTTTTGGATATAAAAAGCTTGAGGATTTTTCTTGGTAGCCAGCATGTACATGGTTATTTTTAATGTGAATAAAAGTGACTTTATGGCCTTGAGGAACAGTGCCACTGTTTCACATATGGCATCTCTTTTTTTTGCAGAGAGAAACCTGTAGCAGTGGCAGACACATACAAATATATTCATATTTGTGAGTGCCTGTGAATGTAGTTTGAAATGTTTTAGTATATGGATATAGTATATAGATACTTAAAATTAGATTAAATGTGAAAATTATTACAAACCAATGAATCATAATAAAATACATATTTACTGGTCTTTACTAATCAGTAGTACATGAAATAGTGTTTTCTGTACATTTTGTCATCCATTATAAGAATACCTTGGGTACCACTGTGTTACAAACTCCAATATGAACTTTTAATAAACATACCCTTCAAAAAAATTTATAGCAGTATTTCTAACTTCAAATCCCACATCTGGGCTAACTGTGATCAGTCTGCTACCATGGAGTTTTAAACAAGAAATACCAACTACACTCCAGGGGCAGAAGGTTGACAAGTTACTGGAAAAGGGAAAAGAATTTCTTCGTAGAGACACAGAGAAAAGAAAGAAAAGTTCGATCTGGCTTGTAGCAGCTTCTTCTCTTTTTCAATCCCTAGTTCCTTCAGCAGTTCTTAACATCTTCCAGTTCTTTTAATGTATGTAATTATATATTTCTCTTATAGTCCAAGTAGAATGGTGAACCCGACAGTAGGAGCTAATAATTATGTATATTAGAAGATATACACTGAAATTGAAATTGATCTTTTTGGAGGAAAAATTTTATAACTGGTTTTATATTCTTAGATCTGTGCTTCAGAGTGCTAAGTCATACTGATCAGCATGGGCTTATTGCATTATTTCAACAGTGGAGATAATTAAATGAATGATGACTAAAAGAGGACATTTATATGACATTCAATTATTTAACAATGTAAACTGTCAAAGTTTTTTATTCCAAGGCTCTAAAAGCTGAATTTTGAAGCCAACCTAGTGAAGTCATTGGAATTGAATTTTTCATTAGCTTTAATGACTTTTTTCAATAGTTATTGTATGAGTCTTCTACAAAATGCAGTAATTAAAGCACTGGTGGTAATTGGATCTTATGGAAAATAAGTGAAGCAGAGTTTGAGAATGACATCTGTCTTTCTTCCACAGGACTAG
Organism: Climacteris rufus; assembly: GCA_013398175.1. NCBI lineage: Eukaryota > Metazoa > Chordata > Aves > Passeriformes > Climacteridae > Climacteris > Climacteris rufus. Next base: position 237,049 of record VZRZ01002767.1, on the reverse strand, counting down.
AGCAAAGGCAGGTCTGCATGCTCTGTTTTCAGTAATCTTGCTTTCCTTTCTATGGTGGAAGCCATTTGGAAATAATTTCTCAGAAATTATGTTTGCCTTCCGCCATGTTATATTTAGGGTTTTGTTGAGGGTTTTTTTTTGCTAGTAAAATGTTAATTTCTATTATCAGAATTGTGTTTCCATGCCAGGCAATGCTCTCTCTCAGCCTTGGACATTCTGTGTCTACATTTACTGCACAGAGTCCCAAACATTTTGACCATTAACAGTTGCATGAAAAAGAGTAAATGCCCATTTCCCCCTTGAGCCTTCATAGTCCATCACTCTTCAGTCTTGCTTTTAAAGGGTATAAATATCAGAACATGGTGTAAAGCACCTCACCTCAAGGAGATTGGTGCATGTCCTTTGATTCAACAGTCTTTGGTGATTCAGTTAATTGATGAACTTCAGCCTTTGTTTGATTTTGACCCCCAATGATTTATTGTGTTTGCAATCCTTATTATTGGGGGACAGTCCAGTGGATAGGGTGCTAGACTAGGAGTCAAGACACCATGTTTTCCAGGTTATTCTTACCCCTACTGAATGAACACAACTTTCTATGTCTGTAGAAGAGAGGGATGTCTTCCCCTTTGAAGTACTTTGAGCCTGGCAATGAAAAAAAAAAATTAAAATGCCCTTTTGATTATTATAAGGCTTTACTGAGAAGCAGTGCACCCAACTTTGAGGTTGATTTTGGTCTCTGTCATTGATTTATTTTGAGTTGGAACAGTCACTTAATGGTATGTTCCTTGCTTTTTGTCTGTAGAGAGAAAGTCTACAGGGAGGATGATGCTGTGCTTCACATACACCTCAATGATTTAAAACTATTGAACAATTTTAACTAGGGATGATCACAATTTTTTCATGTTAAAGACCCTTCAGTAGAGTGTCCAGGTGCTCATTGAGTGGTTAAAATTGAGGATAGGTTTTCTATTTCAAAGTCAGTGGCAAGAATAAAGAAGAAAAAAAGAGGCTGTTTCTGGTGTTATGGGCCTATTTAGATTCTGCAACAGAGGCCCAGAAATGAACAATCAATTGAAGTGATGAAGTAATCAGATTATCCTGTTCGAAGATGCTTTGAGACCCTTGAATGTTCATAGCATTCTCTTACCTGTGAAAAGAAAAGATATCTTAACATGCCTGTTGGATAGACTAGAGAAAACTAAAGGCAGTTGAAATTTTATTTCCTTTTGTTTTATTTCTAACATAATGAAAACCAGATAAGATTATCTTATTTGTTTCATTAATATGCAGAAATTATAAATGTCTTAACTTTAGGCCAGTTCCTCAGGATATACAGTTTTTGTTTTGTTTTGGTTTGGTTTTTTTTCCTGGGTTTTGAATCAGTTGTTAAATTCACAGATCCTTGTTTATAAATCAAAATCCCAAAATGTGAAGCAGTATTGTGATTTTTTGGATATCACTCTTGTTTTTGCTCATGTTCTTAGAAAGCACTCTTGTCTCAGGGAAGGGTATACTAATAATTAACACTTCAGGGTTTAAATTTTATTAGTAGTGTTTGGCTGCAATAATCAGTACAAACCCTTTTCTGGCTAAGCCTGTTCTGAGTTTATAGTAAAAAGGCATTTAAAGTTTGCAGATGTTCCAGTTTTGGAATCAGACCAGACTAGAGCTACAAACTTGATTTTCTACCCTATAAGGGTAAAGAGATCAGAGAGTTTTTACCAAAAATACTTTATTAACAGATTGGGCTTCTCTTCAGAGAAAGCTGCCAATTAAAAAACTCCCTGAGATATTTATTTATGCATTTTGGTTCTAAATGGCAGTACTGATGGGCTCAAGCCTTGTTCCTGTTGAAATTGAGGGGATCTGCCCTTCATCAGCATGTGACATTGTGGCTGGGAGAGCTTTTCCCTCTGCCAGTGTGTCACTAACCCCCAGGAGCCCAGCTCTGAAGATCTGACTCAGAGTCTACCTCAGGCAAGAGTAAATGGAGACCTTGCCTGAGGAATGAGTGACTATTTCATATAGGAATTCCTAAGATATGTGATTTGTGGTAAATGAAGGGAATTTGATTTCTCGTGAAGTGCTGACATGCAATTCCCATTGGCTCATCCAGGGAAAATTTATTTCTTTCTGTCTGATCTTGTCTGCAGACCCATAAAAATCCTGTTTCGTGCCACTGGCATGCTGAGGGGTTGATTGCCAGCTTCTCTCTGCTGTTTGGGAAGGAGTGCTTTGGTGCATTAAAACACTTTATACCATCCTGAGTGGCGTTTCAGAAAACTGAGAAACTTTTGGGAAATGGGTAAAGTTACTTTTATAAAAAAGTTGTTACTGGCCTTATATTTTACAGGTGTTTTATGAAGAAATTCTCAAAAAGTTTAGTACCATTTTCCAGCCTCTGTTGGAAAATTAAAGTTTTTTTAAATGCCAGGTTTCCTGGGACCAAGACAGAAGAATTAAAAGAACTTGTTGCTCAATTTTTGTCCCTCCCCCTTCCACCATACCAGAAGATGAAGATCTTTCCTTCCTTCTGCAGTACCTGGGGCAGAGGTAGTGCTGGTCTAGATGAGTCTTGTGTGCAGTTCAGTATCTGATTTCTACAGACATGAACTTCCATGAAATTACATTACTGATGCATATGAGAGGCTTCTGCCAAAGCATCCTAACTTTATGATGCTTTAAAAATGCATAGTGACTTTAACAGGTATTTTTTTAAATTTAAAACTATTGGCTTCTCCTTCTCAAAACAGGTAGGGGAGAGAAACAAGCACAATTCTTTCCACCTGATGACACCAGTACCCAAAGTGGATCTGGGTCACAGCTGTCAGCGGGTGAGGAATCCTCATCTTAGTGAGAAATCTAAAAAAAAAGGTTGGAAATACCTATCACAGCATCAATATGGCTTACCAAACCTGTCCAATTTTTGGAGTCTTCTAGATTCCTCCTGTGGATAATGTACGTGCCATTTTGGTGGTAATAACTTTGACAACAGCAGTCTACTCATGTACTGAAACCATAGATTCCTTCTGAGAGAGGATGTAAAGAAGAGTGAAATTTCAGGTTTCTGAGACATGTTGGTGGGGAAATTGTTGCATCTTCTCATCTCGACAGAAGAGATTTTAAAGAACCAGGTGAAAGCTCCAGTTGAGGTGGTTTTGTCTGGATAATGGTGGGTTCAAATCTATCTTGCAACCTTTTAATTTTTTTTTTAACTGAATTGCTGTCAGGAGGAAGAAAAGAGTCTAAGTAGCCTTGTGGGTGATTCCCCCAGTGGAGAATGCCTTGAGCAACCTGTTTTTGTCTGAACTGTGAACTTAGTCCACCAGAGAGAGCATTAAGTGATTGCCAAGACAGAACTCAAGCAACAAAAGGCAAGGAAGGGGCAAGAACTGTCTCTCAGGGTGCTTTCACATCTCCCCCCAGTGGAGTTGCTGGCATCTGTACTCAAAAGGATGGATAACAAGACAGTTTTGTGAAAATCTGCTGAAAGTTATTTTGGGTAGAAAAAAAAAAAAAAAGTATCCTGAATCCCTTCTGTTACTGTGCCCATAGTTGAAAGAGTTTTTTGGCCACCAAATTCTCAGATAAAAAAAGTTTGAGATTTAATTGGAGCCTCAGTTCTTTGGGATGATTTTCTCCTGTCTGGGTACAAACTGTCAAAAGTCAATGTTTGAAGTGCTTGATATCTGAAAATTCTGTTTTCACTTGATATTTGGTACTGCCTTTGAGGAAAGGTAGCATTGTGTTCAATTTTAAATGTATAGATTTAGATATATAGATTATTAATTTGCAAGGTAAATTCTCTCTGCAGTTATGATTGTGTTAAATGTATTTGGTAAATTTTTGTGCTTGCTTTCAGACTGTTCCTTAGAAAGATTGTTTTGGCTTTCTGAGAGAATGATGATCAAATTTATGACTGTGTTCTCTATAGCAACATCAATTATTCCAATAAAGGCCAAATAAAAAGAGCTATTTACTTGTTTTCTCAGACAAAGACTTGCTGTGAGTTTCAAGTAGCTCAGATGTCTGGCTCACAGCAAGCCTGTGTAACACAATGAGTTCTCGTGCTGCCTCCACACACGTGCCCACACTCTTCATTAGAGAGGTCCATGAAAAGGGCGTTGTTGGTGCCCTAGAGACCAGCTTGCTATCGTGCTTTTTGTAGGCTGCTTCCCCAAAAATTGCTGTTTGATGCAATGCAGCTTAAAGTGGGAGTCAACAGTGTTGAAAATGGTTTTGGTGTTTCATCGAGCAAGCGTCACTTTTGCAAGAATGTGTCTTTGGTCTGCTGGACTAAAGTAAATTTGTTGCTGTTGAATGTTAAAAACGAGGAAGCTTCCTGCTGTTTATTTTACAGGTAAAGAGATTGTTGTCTTTCTGTTGGAATTTACAGTGCCCTATACAGCATAGACACAAAGGGAAGTGTTTTTAAAGGATGGAAAAATGTACATTGCTGCTGATAGGAGGCAATTCTGTTTTGTATGAAAAGATGGAATAAAGGCCTCATCCCATGCAGGTGCCAAGTGACTACTTAAGGCTAAAGGGTAAGACAAGATTACCTCACTGATTCACTCAGTCTCTAAGTTATCACTTTTGATCCGTTTATTGCACAGCTGATGACTGCTTGGCATCAAAGTTACACAAATGAAGTTTCTCAGATGTCCTTTTTAAGAACTGCAGGGAGAATTTCAATTAGCATGGGATTTGGTTAGATTTCTTTTTTTTTTCCTAAGAAACTTCATTTTCATTAAGTCTCTCTCTTATGCTCTGACCATGATTTCCCTTGGCCTAAAACAAGGGAAATGATATCCCAAATTTAATATTTTCCTTTGATTAAAATTGTGAGTAATAACATGTTTTATACTTTTTTTTCTTTATTTCTACCACTCAAAGGGCTCCATAAAGAGGCAGGTGGAGGCTGAGGTATCATAGTTTTACCAATGGCTTTAGATCTGTTCTGGAGCCTGCTGGGGGATGGTGTTTATGGAACTCATTTTTCAGTCATTGCTTAATGCTGGTAAAACATCTTAATCCACAGTATCTTTGAAGCACTCAGGATGAAACAAAATTTGAGTTTCTCTAGCTTCACTATTGTGTGGAAGTAGCAGGTGAAATGTTGGAGCAAATAATACAACATTACAAAAGGGGTGGTCTGACTCCTTTTGATATCTAATGATATAAATGAGATAATGTTTGCAAGAAGAGGTCATCTCTCTCCGAACCCTTTATTCTCATTAAGATGCATTCCTGTTCCTTCTACTACGGAAAACATAATCATGAACCAAAATGACTGTTCCCTTTGAGCTTTGTCACCTCAGGCTTTAGAGTGTTATTTACTTTTGGTTCTCATTTAAGAAACTGTTCAAGTACTGTTTCTGAAAGAGGTTTGGAATGTTAATTTGGTCCAAGAGGTCTATACTGAGGCTATCAAATTAATTTTTCTTCTGTCCTATGAAGATATGAATCTCAGCTTCCTGAATTGAAAAGGCTATTACATTATGTGCAACCCGTTGTGTCCTGGAACCTCTCAGTGTTCATAGTACTTATCTGCCCCAAAGAAATAATTCAGCTCATTCAGAGTGTTTAGCACACCTACTCTGGAAGCCTTCTCTTTTTATTTCTGATTTGTGGTATAGGTCTAGTTAAAGTGAAACTGAAATAATAAATACGTTCTTATTTAAACCATAAGACTTTTACAAGGGCTTCAGAATTCCTGGACATTAAAAAAATAATGAGTAGAGTCCAGCATACAAACTGAATCTAAAATACTTTACACAGTTGAGTGTTAGCAGACAGGAGGAGAATTCATGTCCTGGGTTTGTTTGAAGGATGGGGGGACTTTGTATCATTGGTGTTAGAAGTGCATTTGGATCTCACCAGAGAGGTGGGTGTGACATTAATTCTAATAGAAGATATTATGACAGGTTTGCATCTAGGGCCAAAAAGGATGACAATCATGATCAAAAACCTAAGGAAAGTATTATTCATGCAAGCCAAACAAGGCACATAAAAATATAACCTGTAGTGTAAATGAATGAAATTAGAGTTTCAAACATTATTGCAGCTTTCCTTGTAAAGGAACTTTGGACCATGGGGCTATTGTGCATTTTAGGAGATAGGGAGGGTTAGATTTATCTCAGGACTCCTTTGGTTCCCTTTTCTGCAGTGCCTTTGGCTCTGAGCTACCTCGGGTGTTCAATCATTTGTGTGCCTCACATCTCTTTCTCCCTCATACAACTCATGAGTATCTCAAATACCCACCTAGGAAACCTAATTCAGTTGTAAAAGTAATGTCAGCTGGGAAGGACAAATTTAAAATCTTCCTAGAAATTAATTGTCCCTGTCCCTGATTTGGTATTTACTAAGGGGAGATAAGCAGTAATTGCTTGAGGACACTGGGGGCTCTTACAGATTAATTAATGAATGACTGTAGTTGCACTGAGAACCTCTAATTAAAGATACCCAAAACATAGGAAGTATAGTTGTTTCAATGTCTTCTTGCAAGGACCCTTTCTTCAAATGAATATTCTTGGAGTAATATAATTGTCATGATAGCCAATTAAAAGTCTATGTGGTTTCTCTGTAGTTCTTTCTTCTTTTCCAATTGTCACCTCAGGAAGAAACTATTCAAGTTACATTTGTCACAGCCAAGCTGTAAACTGGAAGTTCATCTTAAAGGAAACTAGTAAAGGAATGCACTAAGAAGATGCAGTTTTATGTGTGATGTTGGTAAATACAGCATAATTGGGTTTTCTTTGAGAGAGAGGAAGAATAAAAGTGCTGCTCTGTAACACAAAAAAGAGCAAAGTTTTAGCCTGTGATATTTTGAATGAGAAGGGGATTAAATAAAGCACTTTCCTGTGCTAAGAGAGGTTATCCAGTGACAGGAGATGTAAATAGGAGCTTGTCACTGATGTGTTTTCAGGCCTTAAAGGAGCCATTGAACTGCGGTTTGATTTCTTCGTCAGCAAAATTAAATTAGGGGTTGACATTTTGGTTCAGAAGATTGTGATGAACACAGTTGAGTACATTTGAATAGTTTTTCAAATATGTTTGCCAGTAAGCTGAATTTCACCATCCAGGTAATTGAAGCTGATATTAATAGTACATCAAATAAATTTTCCTTTAATCAATCAAAACTAAACCAATGATTTTATGTCTTTGGAGTTCTTCTTGGGGACATACTGGTTTTTTTTTTACTGCTGTATGTCCTGCTACTCAACAAAATAAACCACAGCTCCTTTCCCCTGAAAGTTTACAAGGTAAAACCATGACAAAGTCAGTGATACGTTCATAGTTTGATTTCATATGTGTCTGTTCCCCACAACCTTTGATGTTAATTCAGAAAACAAATTTGTACAGTTTCTTTGGGGGGATTCAGGGCTATGAGGCTTGGTTTTCCCAAAAGCAGATGGATTTTCATTTATCTGTTCCATTTAATTTGTGGTTCTTATGAACCTGATCCCTGAAGGTATGAGCAGTCGAGAATGCACCATTCCTTATTGCTTTCCTTTCCCAGTGGTAAAGTAGCCAAATACATCTTCACTAGAAATTGTTTTTATATAATAAAAACCCAAGGAAAAGTTAAACATTGCTGTGGAGAGACTTATTTGACATAGCTGGAGTTGTCTCCTGGGGGAGTGACCAGGGATGGAGAGATGTCTTTAGCTTTGTAAATGCTGTGATGTTGGAAGCCCGAGATGAAAAACCTCAGTGCCATGAGCCCAGTGAGCATCGGGAGGAAAACGCATCCGTCATCGGCGCTGTGATTTAAAAGCATAAAGTGGCATAAATCCAATAAATTAGTCCAGAAGTTTATGAGGTTTTTTGCATCTTTTAAATACGAAAACTTACGGTTTTCCTTGTGACAGGGGTTAAGAAATATCTCAGGGAACCACAGAGTAATAGATTCTCTACTTAAAAATTATGATCTGTATCAAAATGAATATATGGCGAAAAATCACGCAGCAATAAAATGAGATGGCCAAATCCATGGCAAAAAAATATGAAAACATGCTCAATAATATATCAAAACCAGTACATGAATTATCAAAACTAGAGCATAAAAACTGAGCTGGTTCTAATGTAAGCAAATTGGGTGTTTGAGGTAATAGCAAGAACTTAGGTAAATGAATGCCCCAAGGTAGAACTGTGCTGTTCTGCCACATCCATCTGTGTCCTCATTGCCTCCAGGGATTTGCATTGCCACATTTTGCTGATGATATTTGAAAAGACTACAGTCAATATAGATTGTAGCGTAAAATTTTCTACGTGTTAGTTTTGATTAGAAGAAAAAAAATATACTCTTTGATCCCTGTGTTTTCTGAGATAAACTGACAGCCTGTGGATTCTGCTGTAGGTATTACAGTTACAGGAACATGCAAAGAAAGTGCTTTGAAACTGGCACGGGGTGAAGCATTGTCCTGACTCTGTAGAAAGAATGTCCAGAGTGGAAATAAGTGCAAGTACAGCACAAATTATCTCTTTGAAGGGTTTGATCTCCAGGCAAATTGGTGTTTGGCAAATAAGAAATTTTTAGTGCGGATCGGACAATCAAAATTAAGGCATTTGAGCCTTATAAAATAATGTCTTAGTTAAGATGGAAGGTCAAGAGATGCCTGAAACACAGGAGATTATGAGGAACATCTCTATATTTTCAAGATTTTTTAAGGAAATATGTGCTGTGGTAATAGTAGTATTTGGCAATTCAGCAGTTTCACATATCTGATACATGATTAAACTATGAAGGGACCCTCATGACATGTCACTGAATGAAGAATGATTCTTGGTCAATTCACACACTGTGGCTTAAAAATGCATGCTTTGATCTTTGGGAAATTGTGTAGCATTCTGTTAGTGAATCAGTGGCAGACCATGATTTTAACTTGGATGTGTTTCATATCCAGTATCTACTTATTTGAGCTGTGTATGTCAAGAAGTCATAAAAACCTACATGGCTTCAATAAAAAAAAATAAGGAAAAACCCATAAATAAATCAATGAACATACCCCAAGACAATAATCGAGTATGTTCATGGCTATGAATATAAATGCATTTAACAATAATGCTCTTTTTTTCCTATCTTGTTTTCTTTGTCCTGGATACTCTCAAATATTCTTTCTGTGTTGAATTCATGGCTTCAAGAGGTATGTCTGCTACAATATGTTACAAATATGAGATGGAGTCAGGGTGAAAGCTTTCTAGAACCATCTCCAGTGCAAATCTAACATCTTTAATTCTGAAAACTAGAAAAAAAAATCACAGAAATACCAGATTGTAGAATGGTTTGGCTTTTTATTTTTCACTGTTCCATTGGCAAACAAAGGAAGTTATCATCATCCTCCAGTGATTTTTCTCCAGCACTTTCTTTTTCAGTTGCAGAGAAGCAATGCATACTTGTCATTTGGGGAAATGTGTACTCTAACGCCTTGAAGACCTTGCATGGTTTGATTATTTTAAATTTACTGCTCCAAAGTCAGCTCCCTGGACATCCCCTTTGCCCTGTCTTCCATTGGCTGCTCCATGTGGCTTTCAGGTCGTGAACCTTGTGATGTCAGTGGTCACAGACAATATCTCCAGCACTGTTGACAGACAGAGGAAAGTTAAAAGTTGAAATAGAGGCCAACAAGAAGTATTAGACCTACTGGTGCTTGCAGCTTTCAGCATTGCTGCCAGTGGCTACCTGGCTCATGCCCTTAGACCATGAATTGTCCCTGTAAAACCTTTGAGGAATCACACCTTCAGCATTGTGGTTTTGTCCTCTCACAGGTATTGGAATTGTTCTCAGGGCTCAGCTTCAATGAAACAAAATGGTATGCAATTGGAACAAATCCTGTCTGGAAAATACTGTAAAAAAATTTTCAACTGAACCAGTTCAGATCTCTCATGTACTTCCTCTGCTGACGAGGAGGAGCATTTGTTTTATGCTTTTCCTGAATGACTTTCTTGAATTCCCCCCACAAATGCTCTTTGGAGTGAGGGTAGTGAGTCCTTCAGAGAGCATGTGGCTTCTGAGGGATTTAGTTAGAAATTCTGTTGCTAGGAAGCCTGTAAAGAGAAATGTGGCATGAATAGCATGAATACATACAGTAGTCCTCAAATAGCCCTTGTATCCATCTGTCACGTGTCAACATTTGTTTATGGAAATATCTTTTCCCACATGTCAGTCTACTTCATTCAAAACTTCACAAGTTTGCAGTAAAATTTTCCTCTTCAGCCATGCAGATGAGTCCAAATAACTCTAGCACAAATAGGCTTTTACCTCAACAAAAGCACTTTTATTGTTGAGTTGTTGTACTTCTCCTTTAGCTTTCACTGCCTTTCTTCAGTTATATGTGTAATTTATTCTTTATTTAATTTTTTTTCTGTTGAGAATTTCATAATTGCAATTAAATCATTACACTGGGACAGGGCAAAGATTAATTTGATTTTAATTCATTTTTTAGTTGCAATTTTGTCCAAAGCTTGAGTTACATTTCTCTGTGTATTTAGATTTGCTACAGTGGTCTAACATAAATATTAACCCACTTAAAGGCTACATATTACTTTTAATCTTAGAAAAATCCTCTCTCTAGTTTGGAAGACATTTCATCTCTGTTCACCGTGAAATTGCCACAAATGAGCACTGGAGTTGTGTTGTTAATTCTATGTGCATGGCATTGAATCATTATTTTTGAAGGCATTTATGAATTATCCTTTGAATAAGGAATCTAGTTTTCAAATAAATGTATGGATTTAATGTTATCTCATCTTAGAGATGTGTCTGAATCTTTCATGTTCTATAGCTAGACTAATGTTTGTCTGGGCAAGGACTTTCTGTTGTCCCTTGGGGTCACAGGAGAAGGTTAAACATTTGCACTAGAAGCAAAAATAGACTGGAGGATCTGTAATCACAGCTGTCACCAAGTTCTTCCACTGACCAGGTGTCCTTTGAGACTCAAAATCCATTTTGGAATTTAAGTTTTACAGCAGGATCTCCATCTTTGTTGCCAGGCACCACATGTAAAATACAAAGATCTTGTGCTCAGTGGATTAGTCTTGTTATTGGCACACAGATAAATTGATAATATGTGCCCATGTTGGTGCTGCTTCTCAAAAAGCTTCAAGGTTTAATGTTCCATCACTCATGGTTCTTATGGGTGCTTTGTTTCTTGGAAGGCTGGCTGGGTCATCATAGATAACATGGCTGGGAGCAAAAAAAATTATACAAGTCCTAATAGAGCAGAACTGAATCATCTTCTAAATTTGTCTGAAGAATTAAAAAAGCAAAATGATAGTCAATTGGGACAGAAGCCTTTTTAATTTCCATGATCTCAAAGTTTTGTCACTGTAAGTGTTTTGGGAAATGGTGTCTTTTGCCTCTCACACAAACCTGAGGACCACCAGGAACATGGACCTTTTTGTTCTCTTGTTAGCAATCATGCTGCTCTTAGTAAGAATGAAAATTCAATTTAATAGCTTCTTGTTCCATGAGCAGGCACAGGTAGTGTTTTATGTCACCTCCTGGGGTTTGCAGTCTTGCTCAAATTAGATCACTTTGAGGGAGCAGACAACATCTGTCAGCCCTTAGTCATGGAACAAGGCACCGACTGCTATGGCTCATCATGATCCCCACATGCCTTCCCTGGGTTTGCTTTGTGCTCAGCAGCAATACCTGGGGAAGATTTGTGAGGATTCCAGGTGTCTCTTGATGAGGAGCAAGAGCAGATACACTGCAAAGGCCCAAGGGTGCAGTGGTGGCCAGCAGCTCCACCTGGAACAGGGAGCCACAGCGATGGCAAAGCTCCACAGGAGCACTGAGCCAGGATTGGGTCCAGAGGCACTGCTCAGCATCACACACAGCCCAGTAAATCCAGAGCCTGCGGAGAGCTCCATGGCCAAGCCACGGATCCCAGGTGTCAGGTCCAGGTCTGGATGGGGGAAACAGGAGACCAGATGCAGGTGTAGCTGCTGTGCAATTGCAGCTTGAAATTAGCTCAGCTTTTTTATTGATTTCGCCTGTTTCACCACCTTCCTTTTCTGCTAAGAACATCTCCCAGCTTCCCAGCAATGCCATGCTCCTGCCTATGTGCTGGTGTCTGCCAAGGATGTAGGGTACTGTGGAGCATCAAAGATCGCAGCAGTAACCAGAAATACTTACAGGACCTTTTCAAAGACTGGCAGGAACTTCAGACAGGGCACTGTAATGGATTCACCACATTACTTAACAACCTTGAAGTATCTGAGAAATACATGTATTCCCCAGCAATTTAAGAGCCATTAATTAAGATGACACTCAAGTGGATTAATCATGCTTGTACAGTGTCACTTGAACACCGGCCCTGCTATGATGTTTCCAGCTTGGTGACAGTGATGGAGCTTTCTGATACTGTTAGGAATTTGACTATGTACTAAGCTTTTCTGTAAGTACCAGTGTAATTCCCATAAGTTTCCTGAATTTTATGTGCTGTTTTGGGTACTGTCAGCTTAAGTGGTTTTATGGGTAGTTTGTGCTGCCACTATGATGTTATAGCATTGGAAAGGTTTTGGTGAGTGTCTGCCTTGTACTGTGCCCTTCCTTTGCAGAAAAGCTTTTACTGGTGGGATTAAGAAATAATGAAGGAGTCTACAATTTCCATGTTTATTTAAAATATGAATATATTTATTTATTGAACAGTCCGAAGAGGTATGGAGATATCATCTCAATGAACTTTCCATTTCTAGATTGTTTCCTTCCACTACGTGGTAATACATAACGTTGCAGAGCTGCCTCTCCAGCACATCTCATTGCAACCTTGTCAATGCTTTAGTAAGGCAACTGGGAATTACTATGTTTTCACACTGCATTTAGTACCATTTTATGCTTGGGCGTTGAAAAAGAGAAGTGAAATAGGTAAGGATTAAGTGTTAATAAAACTGTAAGGCAGACACTTGTACAGCAAGTGCTGGTAGTGTGCCCAACTCTTGCTATTGTAGGTACCAGTGCCGAGCCTATTTTAAATTTGCTCATGTTTATAGTATCTAGTCATGAGCAATGAGTTGTTGTTTCATATTCCACATTAACAATAAAACCAGAGCTTTGCCTAAAGTTTCTGTGAATGAGCTCAGGGGTCTGTTTTTCACATAGTTTAATAAAGAGATCTAAACCAATGTCATAAAGATGAATTTCAATTATTTTGTGAAGTGCAGTCTGGGTCTGCTTGTGATTCCTTGTGCTGAAATCATTTTTTACTTTTATTTTTCTGTGGTTTCTTTTCCATACTACTGGTTATGGATTTGTCTCTCAATGAAGTTTGATATCTGCATGAAAGGATGTCTTCTCTAAAACCCATGTAATACATATTATTTGCTATATGCCTTGAGCCTTCTGTGCAATTATGTGTATTCATTCTGGAAAGATGACAGAAAGATTCCTAGTAAGAATCATGTGAAAAATCAGGATTGCACTTTAACTAAGGAAATTGCAATCCTGAATTTGCTCAAGTGCTTAACTTTCCATACTACTTTATTCTAAACTCAGCAGAGGTGATCTGAATGTTGGTTTTTCAGCCACCAAGATGAATGGAAACACTTACTATGTAGGTGGCTGGCTATAGGGTTTTATCACATCTCTAAAATAGAAACAATATTCCTTTTCATTTTTGTGGAGACTTTTGCCTGAGGATGTTAATGCAGCTTTATAACATTTTTGGGAAGGAGAAGAACATTATTAAATCTAGTCTGCCAGCAGAGTAGATTTAGTCACACTTTAGCAGAGAGCGTGTACCCCAGTGGGGAGCATATTTTCCTTGTCTCTGGAGTTTAGAGCTTATATTGGACAAAGTAATGGTGGCAAATACATATTTATTTGGAGATAAATAACTGCTTTGCAGCATTTGTTCTGTCTTGTCAATATGGTTCATCAAATCAGAGCAAACTGCTTGCAGATCATTGGGATCAAACTGGGACTAAAGTGCATAAGCCTGTGTCATCTCAACAGCAGTTCTCTCCTTTTTATATAGTGATTAAATCTGACTTAAATCGGGGGATGCCTTTTGTGTGGGATAAATAAAGATAAAACGGCACAGCATTTCCAAGACCCTTTGAAACTCTGAGAAACCATTAAGAACTGTCTTGTTCCGGAATCCAAGTTCATGGCGGAAGAATAGAGAGACTCTGTTATGATGTTTTAAAAGCCACAATATGGGTTAATCTTCATTAGTTATGTAATAGTGATTAGCATCCTCAACTAACATTAGCTGGCTGATGCCATGGGTAGTTCCTTTCCAGAAATGTATTTCTTTTTCTCCCTTTGAAATACATTTCCCTCCAGTTCTTGCTTTTCCTTGCCTTTTTTATTTGAGACATAGATACAGACAGAGGTTTGTTGATTGGAAACTGAGATGATACAGCTTCTTTGGTACAAGGGTCCTGTGAAACTCCTTTTCCCAGTGCTCTTGACCTCATTCTTCCTTTGGAATATGCAGGTCAAATTTGGTAGAAGAAAACATCTTGGCTTTGTCCCTGTGGATCTTCCCTGTGGTCTGGTAATTATCATTGTAATTATTTTCAGGTGAAGCACATAATGAACACTAGCTGTTTAAGACATTTACTGAATACATTAAGGGGAAAGCACCTGGAAATTTATTCTGTCCGTAATAGCCAGAGCTTTTTGAATTGACTGAGAATACATGGAAAATTAAATGACCTTATGTAAGACAAGGCCTCAGAAAGAGGGGATGAAGCACATGGTGGGAGAGGTGGTGTTGGAAGCAGGATGGATTCAAAAGTCTTGTGCTTTAAAGGAGTTGGCTGTGTGCTCGCTCCATAGAGCCAAGTAAAAAAAAAACCTCCTTCACCTTTCTCACTTTCTCTGAATTTCTAGAAAATTCCAACAAACTGTACCAGCCTTAGAAATGCCTCAATGTTTGCAGACAGGATTTTTAAATGGATGTCTTTATGTGGCAGTTGATAGAAAAAAAGTCTAAATAACAAATGTCTGTGTGATGAATTCTACATGCTTGCCTGAGGAATCAATACCCTCTTTGATTTTCACAGTGTGCTTTCAATTATTTCTGACTCAGTCTGAGAGAGTTGGGGTTGTTCAGCCTGGAGAAGGAAAGGATCTGGGAAGACCTTAGAGCCCTGTCCAGTGCCTAAAGGGGCTATAGGAGAGGTGGAGAGGGACTTTGGACAAAGACCTGGAGTGAGAGGACAAGGGAAAATGTCTCCACAATGACAGGGGACAGCTTTAGGTTGGATATTGGGAAGAAATTCTTGACTCAGGGTAGTGAGACACTGCTACAGGTTGCCCAGAGAAGCTGTGGCTGACCCATCCCTGGAAGTGTCGAAGGCCAGGTTGGATGGAGCTCTGAGCAACCTGGCCTAGTGGAAGGTGTCCCTGTCCATGGCAGGAGAGTGGAATGAGATGATCTTGAAGGTCCCTTCCAACCCAAATCATACTTTGATCCTATAGTATGTGCTGAGAGAAACAGGAAAACACTTTTCTAAAGGAAACAAAATGATTCAATAAGTATTTTGTTTGCAGATGAAGAATATCGTGTGCAAGTGTAATGCACCTGTCAGTTGCAAGTGATTTCTATGTATATAAAGAGAGATCAAAGCTATAACCTCCCTAAAATAGGCCTCTTTATGTAATCATTATAAAGTATTACCACAGGTAAGATAAATAGAGGCTCATCACGGTGATAGAAAGTTGAGTTCAAGCCTTATAAAAAAAGTATTTTGCTATTCTTGCTGTTCTTGTATTTTAATTATTTATAAGCATACTATCAAGAACAAGACAGGGTCTTCAGATATAAAAAAATTAGAAAACTGATATTTTTTTTTTCTTTAAGATTTTGACCAGTATAATTTTGTGCAAAATATTTTATGTGGGCTATCTGATAACTGTGCAAAGTGGGAAGAAAATGAGAATAATACCAGAGGTTTGAGTAGTTGACTCAAATGGAAGGAACCAACAGCTTGATTAGTTTATAGCAAGAAACATCATTTCAGTTGCTTTTGCTAGGGAAATAAGGTATGAAGTTTCAGATTGTGTTTTATGAGCAGCTTTATAACCCCCTCATAAAGTTTCAGTAGACGTGGAGAAAACTGAGTTAGGATCTTGGAAACATTTTCACAGAAACCTCAACTTGGGTGCGTAGAAGCAAAGATTTAGTGCTGTTTATAAATGTTTCGAGGGCTAGAGTCTAAAAAGAGAAAATAACTGGCAGAGGTTTTAATTCACCTTGTATCCAATGGAGAAATGTTCAGAAGGAGGTGCAGTAGTGAGAGGCATCTCTGCTGCCCCCCTTCCTTGAACCAGTGAGTTGCACAGTGCAGTACTTTTGTCTTCTTTTTTTTCTTCACAGTAGTAATTTAATTATTATTTGGCCAAGCTGCACTTACTGCAGTATCTTTCATACTAATTTAGACACTCCATCTTTTGAATGATTAATGTTGACTGTGCTCAGAAATCTCATTGAACCTTTCCAGCCCTGAGATGTGTTGAAGTGTATGAACTGGTTTTGATGTGAAGTCCACTGTGACAAACAGGAGTAACTAATTTGGGCTAATACATGTATTCTGTAAGCAGACAGTGACCTTGCTGTCTTCGCCAGTTTAAGGCTGTGTCTGAGTTACTGTCTGTTGTTTCTCTGGGGCTCTGGTGTTGTTGCATTCAAGAGTTTTCTCTCTTCCCAAATACCTCTTTGCTATTATTCCCCCTTCCTTGCAATGTTGCTGTAACTCTAATTCTGATCATTCTATATTCATACCTGTATTTTAACCTTTTCCATCTTGACAGTATTGGCAATGCTCACTCTGAAAACATATATGAAACATTTAACTTAACTAAATCCAGGTGTCCAGCATTTGCCTCACAGCTCTAACATTTATTAATAAACCCACTGACATCTACCATTACCACTCCATATCTGTCCTTTGATCAATTCTTGTTTATAAATAAAAAACATAATTAATGTTTCATTTCAAGCCCAGTAACTCACAGTGGGGAGAGTGCTTTCTGGGAGCTCAGACAGGCAGTCAGATGCACCATGTCCTCTTCATTCACTGATTTGTGTAGGCTGATGAAAAATTGTTTTCCGCATGAAATTAAATATCCTAGGAGAGAAGATGTTTTGAAGGCTGTGTGGCAAGAAATGTTCATATAGTAATTAATATTCAGTGCAGAAGAGAAGTTGGCTGTTAATTTTCAAAAGTGTTTTATGATGGCAGGAGTACTTTACTACAGAAAGCACTTCACAGGTACAGAAAATAGATAACTATTATCTGTGAACAACAATAGAAGCTATACATCAAGTTGTTGATGTAGCCATCCCATTTTTAAGATTTAGTGAGGCTTGCTTTTAATTTTAGTCTCTACCAAGCCTTCCTGACATATCACTGCAGTGTCTCTTGGTTTATTGTAGTGTTAAACTGAGCACAGTCTTCCCTCCATAAATAAACACACCTCATTATTGTATTGTCTGTGAGTACGAAATTCAAAAGTAATATTTAGGCAATAAACTTTCATAAAATTTAGTTGTTGTCTCCTCCATTTTTTTCTGTCTTCTCATTAGCAGACAGTAGATGTGAAATGAAATAGGAATATAAAATCTGTCTTACCAGTTTGCCAGTGGTTCTTGCCACTCACTTCTCCCAGGCCAGGCTCCTCTGGGTCTTCTGAGCAAAGTTGAACACACCTGAGGTCAAGCATCTTTGAAAACACTTGACAAGAGACAAAATGGCTTCACAGCCCTCTCAGAATCTCACCTGTTCCCCTGAAGGTGAAAATGTGCATCTCTACCATATGTTCTTTATTGATTTAAATAATAGCCCATTGCTTTGGTAGGGTTTATAAAGTCTTATTGAGCCATTGCATTTACTTTGGAAAGTGGGTTTAAAAGACTTATATGACGTTGGCTTGTGATTTTACTACATCAAAAATACTAATAAGCTCGGTGTTAATGGGAGGTGTTTTCATGTGTGTAAAATTTGCATTTGGGATGTTAAAATGTCTTCTGAAATCAGACACAATTATCAAAAGACTGCAGGAAAGGCAGCAATTTCTGTGAGCTGCTCTGTCTGCTTGGACTTGCTTTAATTGCAATGCCCTGCAAACCATTCAGGTCTTAATTTTTACGTGGGAGACACTAATATTGGAGTTTTTTTAATGGCAAGTGAGTTGTTGAAGGGGAGCAAAAATCCACTAAAAAAGCTCTGAAATATTAAAAGAGAAAGCAGGTACCAATGAGTATTTGTGCTTCTCTCCTACACACATGCGTGTGCGCTGCCCTGGGTCAGGACTTTCCATCAGAATGTGATTGAAGTTATGGTTCTGCTCTCCACAGAAGAGGTGAGGTCAAACCCTCCTGTGCCTGGTGGGAGCCTCTAGGTAGTGCAGCATCACAGAAATGAGCTGTGAGTTGATGGGTTGTGTTGTTGTATCCCCATATAGACCAGTGTTGCTCAGAATTGGGGAAAGAGCCCTGCAGAGTAAATGGAAGTGAGTTGGTTACACAGGGAAGAGAATTTGTGGTTGGAAATGTTAGAAACCAGTGCCACAAACCATCATGACTTTGCATCCTTGTCTACACAGAGATACTCACAAGGGCCACAATTAAAAGATAATCCAGTTCTTTCAACAACTTTACATCTTCTGGATGCTGTGTTGGCTCATCACTCTTGTGTTGGCAAAATTGGTCTCTCCTCAACACTGGTCCTTGACTTCTCTCTCATTGTCCTTCCTGAATGCACTGGAGGAATACGGTGATGTATTAACTGGTTGTTGGGCTGGTGTCTTGGTCATTAGACCTGGCAGCAGTGAAGGATGGGCATCTCCACAGGTGTCCTGAGAAGTCTGGGGAGGGTTTTCTGCACAATCTCCTGTAAATTTGTCTTAAGCTCTTTGGGGAAGGTGCCTTACACCTGGGTCAGACTGGATCAGCTCAACGTGAGTGGCCAGAAGAGGACATTATTGCATTTGTGTTTTGACTTATTGCTGTTGAATCTCTGTTGGGGGAGAGAGAAAAGTGGGAAAAGCCAGCCATACCAAGCACTAAAGTTGGGGGTTCTCACGTGAACAACTCATCTCACAAGAAGAAAAATTCTATTTGAATCCAACTAAAGATTATTTAAAAAAAAAAAATCTTGTGTAGGGAAAAGGAGAAAAAAGAAAGGCAAAAATTGGTGATCTGATTTGCATGTTCTTCAGTAGAGCAATAAAAAGAAAGTTATGGAGGTGAAAGCAAGACTTGCCTGTTTTAAAGAAACACTCAGCGGCACGGAGGATTAAATAAGGATTTTATTTTCTGGCTGAGTGCTCTGGCCCTGCTGCTGGTCATGTACCTGCATATGCAGAGTGCTCTGTATAATGTGGTACCATAAGGGGGGCCTGGAGAAGAGGTGTTTTGGTTCACAGAAACACTAACAGTGTCATGAGGAGTGGGAGACCAATGGACATCCAGCTCTATGTGTCTAGAGAGTGGACAATAATGCGAGTAATTAAATTTGGAGTTCTACCAAGTTTTGAGAGGCTGAGGAACAAAACCTGAGGCTATTCCACACCTCTGTGGAAAGCTGACTTCTTTCTTTGTATTTATTTTTAATCTACTCTTGAAATCTAAGAATGGGATTTCTACCACTTCCTCAGCTGGTGGTTTGGAGGCTTATCTATTATTTCCAAGATGTTTGCCAGGATCTGAAGTAGTACTCAGAACTTTCCTGTTCTTCCACATCCTTAAATGAAGTTATAGCTGCAAATTTCAAAGGTGATCATAAGGGTTCTGGAGAAAAAAAAGAATATTTTTGAAAGAGTTGAGCTACAGCCTTTCTCTGAAAGAGGAGAATGAGGAAATACCAGTATTTTATTGGAAGTAATGGAGAATATCCCTGTTAATGATGGATAAAATATCCATATTTTTACTTGGTTAATGGCTGTTCATTCTAGTATTCATAAAACATGGAAATATTTACATTTCTCTTGTAATTTGTGTGAACTTTGGGCCAAACAGCATTTTGCCATGGCCAAATTATGGCAAAGGTTTTTTTCAGTCCTCCCATAAGAGAAATAAAACCATATCAGGAAAAGCTACAGATATTGGTGGTCCTTCCTAGCCAAGAGCTAAAGCATTTAGCCTTGTAGCTACAGGGATGAACTGGGCTGGAAAACGTGGATGGAAACCTGTGCTGTAAAGCACTTTGAAACCAGCACAATCTCCTGTTTTGCAAAGCAGTTCAAGCCTGGCCAGAGGAAGCTCATTACCACCTGGGAGGTGAGAGGCACTTTTTAAAACACGGCAACAGGACAGTTGTGGATCCTGCTGCACAGGGCCCTCTAAATGTGCCAGAAAGAAGCTCAATATGTATTAAGAAAGAGGTCCAGTCTTGTCCATACTCTGGGGAGGTGATATTTGATGAAATTGCATCTGTACTTCCTCATGTTATTTATATCCAAAGATATTGCGTTCTGTGCTGATACAATCTCTGTATTATCTCTGGTACATATAGTCTCCCTCAGGCTTCTTAGGAAAATGAGGCATTTATGATTTCCCTGGAAAATTAGATTTTACCTAAATACTTCCACACTGATTACAAAAAGCACTGCAAAAATCTTCACATTTAGGGTTGCATGAATATTTCCATCCTAATTCCTTGTCTGTGGCATTAAACCTGTCTGAATTTTTCCTCTGAGAATTTTTTACTATCCTGATATCTGCCTGAAGACTAATACATGGTTTTTCAACTTTGAGTAAAAATTGTTCGTCTACTTTTGAACAGAATGATAGACAGAAATAGTATTTTTCTTATTACTAAATAAGCACAAGCAAATAGATCTTGCAGCTCAGGTTATGCCTTTGGTTATATAGTGCACAGCTTGAATGCCTTTAGAGTCTTCAATAATTCATAATTACTTTTGAAGGATATTTTTAAGGGAACTTGAAGGGATAATTTAACCCTTAAAGAGTTAAACAGAATTTTCCAGTGGTATTTGAATCTGGACCAGATGACCTCACTGTGGTCCCTTCCAACCTTACCCATTCTGTGATTCTGTAATAGCTTTTTTATTACTTTGGATTTTGCAGTTCCTCCAAAGAAAGTTTGCATATGGTTAAACAGAAAACACATAGGTTTTTTTATCTATTAGTTCAAATGTGACAGCATTTGAAAGAAGAAGGCTTTTGGTCAGTAGTGCAGCAGTTTAGAAACTGCTTTGTATCAAAAAATGGCACCATGGTAGCCCACAACATGATCTCAAAGACAATAGTTTATATAGAGCAACCCAAGCTCTCATTTCTATTGGGACTATTCAGCCTCTTTTATCTGTATTAAAGCACCACCTTAGGGGACCCCTGAGGGGGGCTTGGCCTAGGAACTTCTGTAAAATGACATAACAATAAATGCAACAGTTCTGTTGTGGAAAAGAACTGGAGCAGAATTTGGGAAAACTGTACTTAACTCAGTGCAGGTGATATTTTTAGTAGGAAACCTTTTGGTTTTGATCACTGGCAGGGTGCTCAAAATTGACAAAATGCTTGGAAGTTACAAGATTTGTCTGGGTTTGTATTGCTTTGCTATGCAGGAAAGGGGCCAGACAGGAGATATCTTTGTCTCCACAGAGGGAAGAAAAAGTGTATTTGGCCAGACAAGATGACTGGTAATTGCTACTGAAAAGCCTCATCCATGGCAATGTGCTGCTCCTCATGTTTGTTGGAGTGCAAGGGAAAGAATACTTACTTCACTTGTAAGTCAGCAGCAGTGCATGAAGTCATAAAGAGGGTGGTATTTTGAGTTTTGGCAGCTATGAATGGAGAAGGAAATTGTTTGTCAAATTTGTATTATCTGTTATGTTTCCAGCTTTCAATTTTTTCCTATTTAGCTCTTGTGAAGAAGGGCAACCTTTAAAAATTAATAAGTGCAGTAATGATAAATGCAACAGTGGACGGGAAGGGAGGGGAGATTAGTTTAAAGGAGACTTGGCAATCATACAGAAACATCCTTAAGCAAAAATTTAGATTTTTTTATGAAAACCAGACCACTGCATCTAAAACCACTTGAAACAGAATATAGACCCCAAGCAACTGAAAGTTAATTTTAATTTTTAATGATAACGTTTCTGAAATTTACCGACCAAACTTCAGCAAAGCACTTGCTTTTCAACATCAGTGTCCACTGCATCCTCAGTACCTATCTGAAAACTTCTCTGTGCCTACTAAGGGAGAGCTGCAGCAATGCTTGTTGCATTCAGGCTTCCAGCTGTCCTGTTCAGTGCCATGAGAGCATGTTTGAACTTTGTGAAGAAGTTCTAACTTACTCAAAAAACAGCACCTTACAATTTCATATGGTAAATGATTTAAAGAACTAGGGGGGAAAAGAGCACTGGAGATGTGTGTTGGTAAAGCAGAGGTATGGTACACCAAGTTCTGTGAAATTCAGTCGATTTGCGTACATAACTAGAAACATGTCTAGCAGAGTTAGCACAAGTGTTTTCTAGCACTCTGAGTATTTAAAGTAGAGCCTGGTTGCAAATTCTTGCAAAATGATCACCAGGCTAATTGGATAAATGGAAAAAAATACATGATCACATAATCACAGGATGGGTGAGATTGGAAGGAACCACAGTGGGTCACCTGGTCCAACCTCCCTGCTCAGGCAGGGTTATCCCAGGAGATACTGGACAAGGTGAGTGAAAACAGAGGTAGAGGAATGTTTTGCACAAAATTCACACTGTTTCAAAGAGGTGGGATGATGTGGAATAAAGAGGCTTGGACAACACCGTTCCCATTTTCAACACCTTGTAAGGTAGGAGGCAGCTGGGTGCAATGGGTTTTGAGGGCAGGGCTGGGGAGTGGTTATGTGATTGAGGAGATCATAGACAGCAAATGTTGGCATTCTGTGGCGGTGGGGAAAGAGTTCCCTGCTGCCTCCACACCTCTGTGCTTTGCTGTGTGGGTCTGTTTGGGGAGTTTTCTTAGAAGTCCATCAGTAACTCTTGATAAGAGTGAAACAGGCACAGAATTCCTTCATGTGAATGGATATTAAATAGGAAAAACTTTGTGCTGCTCTTCAAATTATGGGAAAATTCATACTATTGTTGGCAGTTTGATGAGAAGTTAATATGTAAAGTTGTTTTGAAGCCCCAGGGATGGCAGGGCTTCATCAGGTAGTGGTCTGGGTCCAGCACTCAGCTCCTCCTGCTCAGATCGGTAATGAAGGAAGTCCTGTGGAAATTAGGTGTTTGATTCCAAATCAAAACACATTATATTAATGTCCATGTACTACCAGTTTGGATTAGAGTGGTTTCTTCAATCGTATTAGCCAAAAATGATTAATTGCTTTCTCCTTTTGAATGGTGTTTTGGAGAGAACTTCTACAGACCTCAGTCATTGTAAGTGATACACTGAGGAGCTCCATGCAGCATCCTCAAAGGATCCAGGGGTTGTGAACACCCTGGGGTTATCTTCCATTGGCTTGAGGAATCCCCATTAACATAGCTGCATACCTGTTCCTTCATGGGGTCCATACTAATTCCCTAATGAGAAGCAAGGTAAATCCATTGTTTCTTACCATGGAAATGACTAAGCTGGGTGTGCTGATAGTCCACATGCTCCTCTGTTGTGCTTCTTATACCAAATTAAATATGCTTTCTGACATCAGTTAACTTCTCTGGGGTAGTTTTGTTTGCTTGGAGCACTTCAGTGGACACCATACAGAGGTAGTAAACCAGCAGTATTAGAGATCAAAAATTTAACTCTACTTTGGAAGCAGTACATTTTATTCTTTTACTGCAACACTCTCTCAATGGTGTGCCTGGGCAGAGATTTACTCTGTAGCATTTGTCACTGTGGAAGCAGGTAAAGGCTGCAGATTTTAGTCCTTAGAGGAACAGGTTTAGTTATTGCAGAGCAAAGGGAAAAACTGCCCGAAGCCTGTAATGGGAGCCTTTACTCTTCTGAAGTGCACCAGCTTGTATTACTTTTGAATCTTCTCCCATTATTGTTAATGGAACCTGTTCCTAAAATCTGTTTCCCCAAATGCTCACCAGAAAGACAGCATTGCACAACAAAATTTATAATTATAGAGAGATTTCTCTTCTCCTTTTTGTACTTTGTAGTTTATTTGTGCTCTCTCTGTTATACAGAAACATATGGAAGACAATAAATAGAAAAAAATCATGTCATGGGGGAAGGCAGAGAAATTAGGAGCCACAGCCAAAAGAAAAAAATGTGTTTCCATGTATGTAATTTCCATCATTGCAATGTATCTAGGCAGTTTATAATCTGTCTTCTTGTTTATAAGAGTATCACAGTATTGGCCAGAAGATGATGGACTGAAACCTGGACAGCACGGACAAGCTCCCTGCTACAGCCAAGATGGCCCAGCTGCCTTTTTGGGTCATGTCCCAAATGGTGAGCAAAATACACCAAGGGGAGCAGTCTGTGGTGGAAGGTGGTTGTAACAATGGACAGGAGGTTTTATGCTGCTTCCAGGGACAGGATATTCCAGAGTGCTTCAGGCTCTCAGTTTGACTGTCAGACCAACTTTGCTTTCTGAAGACTTTGCAGAGATTTATAATGAAAGCTGGAGACTGAAAAAAATGGGAGAAGGAAGATAAGGTATTTTTGTAGCCAAGAACTGAAACACCTTCCCAGTACTGAGTTTTCCTGGCAAGCCAGCCCTGGTCAGTACAAAGCTCTGGGAAATTAAAATAGCTCTTCATGAATATACAGCATGATTTTGTAGGCCTCCATCAGTTCTGTTTTAGCTCATAAATATCCTTGAGATACTTTTAAGATACATACCTTGCATAAAATTGTGCAAGTAATAAGACATTGCAAATATTTAGGAAAAGTTAGAGATTGTTCATTTAATTACTGTGTGTTGCTGAAGGACAGTGAGAACAGAGAGCATTTAGGTAGGAAGTGCTGAAACACAGAAGCAAGTTGAATTTTTTCAAATCTATGTTGTACAATACAGAAACCCTTGTACTATCGATCCCTTGCTTCGTATTACTTTAAGTGCTAGAAATGCCCCTTATGAAAATTTATGAAAGTACTTGAGAAATATCAAGACTTAACTGTAGGATTATTGTTACCATTGATTGTAATTTCAAGTGACTCATCTGCTTTCCTTTATGTTAAGGCATGGGATCTCTTCATTTTGTGTACAGATCCATTTCTCAGCTTGCAGCTGATGAAATGTGTACTCTTTGCCTTAAGAATAAAGGGGCAGCACGAAACACTGAGGATTAGCTGCCGAAATAGCTTCTGCACTGTTGTGTTTAGGACTTGCTTTGTAGAAAATTGGGTTTTTTTCACTGCAATTTTTGCTGTTACAAAGAGGAAAGATAGCAACACTTTGTGCCAGAGCAGGGCAGTCCATTAGGAATTTCTCCCTTTGATCAGAGTAAAAGCATAGCTAATTGCACCTTGTCTTGTCACCCAGTGGATTGAGGCACTTCAGGTTGCAGTGGCCTCTGTCCTTTTGAGATGTGGTATGGCCTGATATTGATCCTTTCACTTCTAATTGAGCAAAACTCCTTCGTTAGCTGGCTGTAAAATGGAAGTGATAATTGTTACCTAGCCAGGAGGAGTGTTTTGAAGTCTAATTAGTGAATGTTTTGGTGCTCATGGGGGCAAAAAAAAAAAAAAAAAGTACAAATGCTGCATTGATTTTTCTCTTTTAAGGCTGTATTAATTCTGCTATTGTGGAATTGTTCTCAGGACTTTCATGTCTGAGATGGGCAATCTAAGTGGGTTTTACAATCCTAAAATAACTCTTCAGAGCCCTTCTCTTCCTTTCAATATGATGTTCTAAAGGGAAACTATTTTAAATAGGAATGCAAAGCAAATCATAGCACTTCCATAACAGCCTCATCTTGTTGCTGTTTAAGGATGATGTAAGTAACGTTGCACTTGTGAGTTTTCCTGCAAGTTTGCAAGGTCTACTCAAGTAAAGGGTGTCCAAGACAGACAATATTTCCTGCCTTTCTGACAAGCTTAGATGATTCTGTCTCTGATCTGGCTTTGTTCTTTAAAGTTTCTGTCTTTGTCAGTACTTCTGCACTTCCTACGTAAATTAGACCTACCACAGCAAGCCCGCCAGTAGACTTCATGGACTTTTCCTCCAAGTGGTTTTCTCCTTATAAATATTCTCATTAAAGAAGTGTTATATAAAGTATGGGTAAGCTTCACAAAAAGAAAAGCCCAAACTACAAGTTATCTGCTGATAGTAAAATGTGTCTAAGCTGGGTATTCTTGGGGAAGTTGTCTGCTGGTCAGAAGTGCTGTGACCCCATCTCTGCTGTGTTTCATGCTCAGCTCTGTTAAAAACACCCTCCCTAAGGAATACTTTTTCCAGATTGTCATGGATTGGGAACAATAAAAACCAATAAATTATTGGCAATGAAATTATAGGCCTGATAATATGAATAGTTGAAATAGAAGAATCAGTGGAAATGTGTTGCTGCCCAGGCTGAGATTCCAGCACGGAGCCAGGTAAAGGGCTGGGCAGTGGTTTTGACCTGGTTTAGCACATAATTGTAGCAGACTATGAAGTGTGTGGTCACTTAATGCAGCAGCATGACTGGAATCTTAGAATTATTGCTCTAGTTTCTATTGTGAGTTGTTAACTGTTTGAAAAGGTAAATGAGACAAGTGACCTCCTTGCCTTCTCCTCTCTGTCCATCCTCTTCCCTTACTCCAGCTCCAGAAATACATGTGGAACTTGATTCAATTGTTGGAGCCTGATATCCAGCACATGACAATGAGGGAGACACTATCTGAGAAAAGCCTGGTTAAACTAAAGTCAGCCTGGTGTTTCATTTAATGAAGTGAGGTTTCAGTTAGCAGAGGGTGAGTGCAGCTCTGTGCTGTTCTCACACATCACCCTTTTCCATCTTGGGTATATAAAATAATGGTTGGGCTGATTTCTATTTGCTGTTGGTTTAATAACCTAATCATATTGGCAGAAGACACTTCTTCCATATCTTTGCATTTAGGAACAGTTTTGTTTTGTGTTTACATTCACTGCTATCCATTACTTTGTCTGCCTATGCATTTATGGTTAAGAGCATCTCTCTTGTACATTCTCTTACTGAAATGAAAAACTTGCAAGGACATCTTGAAGTTTAGTGAGGTGATTATGGTTTGAATTTAATTTTTAGGCCATAATATAGTCATTATTTAATTATATAATTACCTTGCATTAACTGCAGAAACCATTAAGGAAAAAGAAGGGTGTTTAAATATTTGACCATAGTTTTGACAGACTAATCCTTGCCTGGAGCAAGGGCTTCTTTTAGCTCTTCTGTCATTCTAAGATTATGCAAGCTCCTCCTTATTTTTAATTTTTCCCTTGATTAATTCTGCTTTGTTTATGAATTTGTTATTTGCGGCTGACTCCCCGGGATGCTAATTGCTACTGTAAACTACAGATACTGCTGAGCTAATGTATTCTGAAAATATCAGGAAAAGAAAAGATGTACAATTAAAAAATGAACCACTGATTTGTAATTTCCAGTTCTTTCCAGAATATATAATAAAAATACCTTATTCTTTGCTTTTTTTTTTTTTTTTTGGTAATCTGAGAAAACATTCATCTCTTCTCTATTTATATCTGTGAAAGATGAGAGTGGATCTGGTAAAAAAGGAGGGTTTTTTTTCTGTATTTGGTCTTGTATTTTATATGTTTTATTCTATAGTTATTAAGTAAACAGTATGACCTCACATATTTCAGTAAAAATTTTGAGGTTATTTAGAATATAATATTTAGGAATTGGGTCCTGGACAAAGTCTTAATCTAAGTAAAAGGAAAAGAAAAAATAGATGACATAAAACTTACAAATTCCTTGCATTTTCCTTTCATTGCTGACTTTTTTCTCCTCAAGAAAAGGACAGATGATCAGTGGAGTGCAGATCAGCTCTGAGGAATACAAGTCAAGGTATCACTCCTTTCATAGGGAGAGTTCTCCTGTTGGGTGTGGGATGATCTGGGTGAAGATCAGAAAAATTTTTGTTGCTATGTTGATCTTCCAGACCAAGTCTGACAGCCAAAGAAGTTCCCCAAGCAGAGGTTGGCTTTTGGTGGGAGTCTCTGGATGGACATCCAGATGTTATGATCTTTTGAATGGCCTGAGGCAAATCGCTTGGACTTGAATATTTTGTTTTCACAAATTTTCACATATTAGTTTTTCTTGACTGTTGCAAGTTCTGTCAGTGAGCTCTCCTTCTCTGCCAAATGTCAGAGAAATTTTCAAAGTCCCACTTTTTTTCACTATTTCTGTTAGGTTTTAAGATGGCATCTCTTTTTCTTGGTCCAGGATGGATTTTGTCTCTCTTTTCCACCTTTCCCCAAAAGACAACTTATCTTTTATCCCACCCTCAAATAGAGCCTTAGCTTCATCCTCTGGGCAATACTGAGATTTTATTTCCTTCTTTCTCGTGGCTGGACAGCAGATTGCTGTGTAGCAGTGAGAGGTGCTCTGTAGTAGCCTTTTCCCTTCCTCAGTTTTCATTAAATACCTTAATTAGCAGATCTCTGCCTTCAGGCTGCCTTTCCTTATTTGAAGCCTACTGAAGAAACTACTGGCAATACTTTCTATGTCAGGTTATCTCAAATATTTGGACATACTTGTCTTCAATATTTGACTTTTTTCTTTATGTGAACATGGAGGACCTTATGACTTTCTACAACTCCCTAGCAAGAGGTTGTAGCCAGGTTGGGTTTGGCCTCTTCTCCCAGGCAACCAGCAACAGGACAAGAGGAAATGGCCTCAAGCTGCACCAGGAGAGGTTCAGGTTGGACATCAGGAAGAATTTGTTCACTGAAAGGGTGGTTAAGCAGTGGAAGGGGCTGCCCAGGGAGGTGGTGGAGTCACCATTCATGGAGTTGTTCAAGAAACAACTGCGCCTGGCACTCACTGCTGTGGTTTAATTGTCATGGTGCTGGTTGGTCTAAGGTTGGACTCTGTGACCTTGGAGCTCTCTTCCAACCTTAATGATTTTGTGGTTCTGTGATTCTATCAATTAAAAAAAAGGGTGCTTAACCAAGTGCAGTGTCCTCCTCCCACTAAGGCCTCTGGTACAGGATGAGCTTTGCTCTGGCTCATCCCAGGATTCCTCTTGCACCCACACTTCGAGAGTGTTCTGAGATCAACAAGCAAGCAGCTGCAGTTGAAAGCATGGTGTTACTTCTCAACAGGGAACACATAAATTACTTGTGAAATGGATGGTGATCCTTATAGGAGTTGCTTAGATGGCTGTGACTCTCCCCACTGGGGTTTATAGAGTTTAACAATCAGGGTAGCAAAATATTTGCCTGTGGGAGCAGACTGCCCTGTCATGGTGTCTGTCAACTGCAGGAATTTCATTTACAGCCCGGAAGAGCTGTGCTGGGACACCTCTTATCAGTGAATTGCTGAAGCAAAGGTGCTAATAGCTCATTATACTGAAAACAGGTAGTTCAGGCTCTTGCTGTTGTAGCTGGAGAGCCTGCAGAAATGTGATGATTCACTAGACAGGCATTGCTGGCCACTCCAGATTTTTTGTGGTTTCTAAGCAAAATGCTATTTGTGATGTTTGTCCAGGAGCTAGGGCTGTGCACTCTGTTTTTATGCTGCGTTTGGGCTGAGACTTTGCATTTTCATTGGGAAATGTTAGCATGCTGTAATATCCCGAGGATGAAGCAATTACCTTAATAGATGCTTCTGTCTTATTGCGTGGTCTAGAGAGTGCTACTTGCCATCCCTTGCACAGTGTTGCCTTCTGTAAAATGAAATATTTACCACCAGACTCCTGCAGAGTGTTCAAAACTGTGAAAAAGTATTATATTGCATATTAATGTAGCATCATAATAGTAGTATTCAGAGTTTAGAGGCTTAGTTTGTGCAGAAGTAAAAAGAATAGTTATTTCATTATCTCTATTTAATCTTGCAAATGGGAAGTCTGTGTGGCTTAAAATGCATCTCCCTGCCTCTGGCTTGTTAGTTTAATTTGGGTCCAAGTAGGCTGATTTCTAGACCTTTAGCTGCTGATACTTCATCTTTCTGATAACTTGAGTTCCTGTGGCCCTTGTCCTCCTCTCTGACACCATGTAGCATTTTGAACTTCAGGCCTAATAACTGAATGTGAAGTTTGCAGGTACTGAAATCAAAGCAAACATTAAATCAGGATGTGCCCAGTAACTATTTAACTTGATTAGCATTTTGACTGCATTGGAAATCTGAAAAGTGTTTGATAGATGCAATATAAAGCTTTGCAGTGGCAGCAAAAGATATTATTTGTTTAATGTCAGCACTAAATAATGTAATACTGTTGTCAAATGTCAATTTTCATTGCTATTTTCAGTGCAACTTGATTTCTGGAAAATTAACCCGTCACAGTTTCAGAAATTATTTTGGCTTTTCCTTGAAAAAGTACTCTTTAGAGGCAGTATTTTGAAGAAGAAAGTCTTCTTTACTCCAGACACCAAGTTTTGAAGTTCTTAGGTTTTATTTATTAAGGTCAAGAGGGAGGGAATAAATTTCAGGCTTTCAGATTTTAGGTTATAATTTTGAAAATCTTGTGATCTGAGGCTGTTCCATAGGAAAGAACTGCAGCTCTCTGCTTTGCATCATTAATTAAGTATCAGACTTCTCATATGAATAATATCCTGGCTTAATTAGAAAGTATCTAACCAAATATTTAAATCAGAGCAAATGTAGGAAAAAGAAACATCCTGATTTAATTAGCAAGCAGTTAAGAATCACTGCAAATCTGAGAGGTGAAGGAAGTATTAGAAAGTATGGATGAACTCCTTTGAAACATCAGCTCCTTGAGAGTGACTCTCACAAAAAAAGATTTGTAGAATGGTTTGGGTTGGAAGGGTCCATAAAGATCATCTAGTTCCACTCCTCTGCCATGGGCAGGTACACCTTCCACAACCCCAGGTGGCTCCAAGCCCTGTCCAACTTGGCCTTGAACACTTCCAGGGATGGGGCAGCCACTGTTTCTCTGGGACACCAGCGCCAGGGCCTCCCCACCCTCACAGTAAATATTTTCTTCCCAATACTTTGCCTTCTCTTCTCACTACCAAAGGTGTCTGCATGGACACATCAAGTACCTACAATTGATTTCATTTTAAATTAAACCCTAACACTGTCTCCTTGGGTGTCAGCTTCCCTTAAATATGTTTGTGTCAGTTGTTTGTGTACATACATTAAAAATATTTCTTCAGCATATTTTATTCTGACATAATTTAATGGCTTTCTTTCAAAGTACAAGTGAATATTAGCCTACTAAATTGCATTACTCCTTGGGAATTCCCTTTGGTAGTTTTTCTTAGTCATTAAAAATGCCACAGTAGTCTAAAGCTGCATTTCACTTAAAAACAGGCTTTTTTCTCTGAAGTGGGACACAGGATCCTCAGCTAGAATGTGACCACATCAGGTTCTGCAGATGGAAGGAAAATGTAATTTTCTTTTATTGAAGACACTATGAAGGTGAGGCCATGATTCATGTAGCTATAAATCTCATCAGTGAGGTTCTTGGTCAACTTTTATTTGGTGCATCATCAAAACACATTGGTGATGAGACACCCAAAAGCCAGTTCGCTGCTGGAGTGTGTGACTGTGATTTCTGAAAACTACACTGAAAGAATGTTAAGCCAGGAAAGCTAAGACTGAATGGCAAAGTCAAATCTCTAAGGTTTCAGGAAATGGAGGAATTAAGGTTTCTTCTAGGACTTAGAATCTTGATGCACAGTGAAGCTTTTCACAATTAATGACTTGGCTCAAAATACAGATGTGGGACCTACCACAGCTTCATGTTCATTCCTATGACTTTACATGTGAACACATTTTTGTTGAGGTTTCCTTACTTTTCTTTCATTTTCTCAGATGTGGAATTTATGGGAAAAAACACATTTATGTGTAGCTGACAGGACTCCTTTTCTCCCTTACCTGAGACTGATTGTGTGTGTGGGGAAGCAAATAAGGAAGGTTTGGACATGCTTGACAGCCATCCTGCTTTCTTTCCACTCCTCTGCCATCGCTGAGACCTTGCAACACGTGTCCTTTTCCCCTCTGGAATGGACACACTGTGGATGTGGTCCTTCAGAGAGCCTGAGATGATAAAGCATTTTACAGCTTTTTACTTCCCTGTGTATACACACAGAATTGTTCTATTTATCTGTTCTGTGAAAGCACTTTGTGCCTCTGCTAATTGTTCTTATCCCCCGAGGTTTTCTTGACAAACCCAGCACACCTCCCTTCTTCCTGAGCTTGTGGCAAAGAGAAGAGGAAGAAAGCAAGCAAAATCAGGATTCCAGCTGACTTGCATGGCAACAGCCATCTCCTTCCAGTTCAGAATTTATCAATTGTGTAGCTGTGTGAATCAATTTATCTGCAGCATGCTGTCAAGTTATTATTACAAAAGTGAAAATGAGTGCTAGATAATCACTCAGAACAGCTTGGAGCAGCCTTGGTAGTCACAGAAATAAAATTATGCAGGAAATGTTCTCTTCATACAATGCCTTGGGATGCACTAATGGGCCAATTGACCACACCATGGAGTTGTGATCACTGCCAGGATATTTTTCTCCAATTTTGAATGAAGCCTTCTGTGGGTTTAAGTGAATTTTGGGAGAATATGTTGATTTACATCTCTGATCAGCTGAGGATTAGATGTTAGGCTACACATTTGAAGCAAAAAGTACAAACCCAAGAACCACTGGGGCAGAAAGAGATCCAAGGCTCTGAACAACCTTGGGAATTTAAAAAATCTTAGAGGAAAATAACTCATTACTTCATACCTTAAATTGTTATGGTCCCCATCTATATCTACAAGGAAGATAAACATAACAAAGGATACAACATAGGCACTACAAAGACATAATGACAGCTGAAGGAAGACTAGTAATTTTGGAGATTCATGTGGGAAAATGTTTTAGAGCTACTGTTACCAGGATGTAACAGCAGCGACACAAAAGGAAGAGCCAGAGACACCTGTTACCAGGATCAGAGAGAAGGAAGGAAGGGCCACAAGACCTGCCTTCTTTATTTTTTATATCTATTTGGAAATCACTATTCATTGGAGGAAATCAGTTCTTCCTTCCTTAACTACAGTGGTCAAAGGAAATGTCCATCAAAGTTCTGTGTCCATGAGAAAGGAATGTGAATGATAAGATACAGTTACAATAACATAGCTATGTTTACTGTGTGAAATTAGCTACAAAGAGAGTAAAAATATTCAACTGCAAGAAGCAAGGCAACACCAGGACATGACCATTCTTGATTCAAAAGTATATATTTTTAGGGGGTGCCAGAATGTTTCCCACTTATCCCAAGATAGTACATTAAAACTCATTTCATAACTGTCATTATCTATGGAAAAAATTATTTGAAATCCTGTGGTTTAGGGATGGAAACTTGGTGGATCTCTACAAAATCCCTTGTAGGGATGCTGGTTATTCATGTTCAGGTGATTCAGACCTTTGGTTAATAAATGGGAGAACCTGGAAGGCAAATTAATGAGAATGACACAGCAGAGGGAAATCAGCCTTTTGCAGCATACAGAAAGCAACCAGAAAAAAACCTCAGTGTTTTCTACAACGTGAAGTTATGCAGTGTGTGGATTCTTTGCATGACATCTTGTTGTTCTTCTTTTAAAACATAATAGTCATTGTAATAAAGTGGATGTCAGCAGCCTGGTCTCATGGAAGGTGTCCCTGCCCATGGCAGGGTGGTTGGAACTCTATGATCTGTGAGGTCCATTCCAACCCAAACCATTCTATAATCTGTAAAACTAATGGTACAAAGAAATTGTTCATCCAGAAATTGACAGAAAACCTCTTAGGATGTATCAATGACAATAAGTGTAATATCATCAAAGATATGAGGAAGGTAATGAGAAATAAGAGGAACTTGAAGTAAAACTTGTAATTACTTCTCAACTAAGAATATAACAGTTTTGCTTAAAAAAAGTCTTATTACTAGAAGAAAACTGCATATTAGCCTTTTTTTTCCCTATTTTGTATGTAGATAAAGAAGGTTGTTTTACATTTAACTACTAGAAATACAGAAATACAGAATTGTTTGATATCCTGGCACTACAAGAGCTTGTTGAGCAAATGCCAATGATGTAGCATCATGAATGGGGACACAGAGGTGCTCTCTGACTTTATCAGTGGCTTGTACCGATGTCTTCAAGAGAACACCCCACTGAACTGGTGCAGAAATCCTGTATTTGAATTGGCTTCCTTTCTATCAATTAAAAATACTCTGCTATAAATGCAATGTAAAATGTTACATGTGCCTGCTAGTAGGTACTGTGTGCATGTGGAATATTGGGCAGAGCTTATGCTGTGATATTCAGTTAAAAAATCTGTGAACCCTTCAGATTCAAGCCAGCCTATCAGTTTGGTTAAGGCTTCTTTACTAGCTCAAAGTCCACATGTTTTTCTGTTTTGTTCACATGTGATATTATAGAGAGCTATAGAAAACAGCACTGCTAACCAAAAGCAAATTGTAAAATTCAAAGGATAAAACCACTGTTAGGATTATCGAGGCTATCAGACAAAAAACCTGGCAGGGAATGTTTGCTGAGATATAAGAAATAGCCAAAATGACCTCCAAAATACTTTTTTTTTTTATTACTACAAGAGGTTGAAAGTTCAACAGGCATATGATTAAAAAGTCATGGACATGAAGTTCTCTGGTACCTTCATGTCTGGTATATAGCATATGAGATTAAATTTCAGCAGTGAAGAGCAGATAGAAAAATATTTAACTGTCCCTTCATGTATCTGATTGTAGAGGCTATCCTTCAGCACCTGAAAAAAAGTAGGTTGGTTCTGATATAGTGATGGTTTAGAAAACTCAATCTTTTCTGTTTCATCTGAGTGAATCACAGCAGTTAAGACTATGCTTGGTTTGCTTTAAGTATTAAATACTTAGAAATAATTAATACTTGGCAATGCTTGTAGCTTGAATTACACTGAGCTGGTAAATTGATTTATAGTTTAGAGAATTTGGTACAAAATTATATGAAATCTAAAGGGTTTTTTATTCTCCTGGTAGGGTCTTATTTCTGCTGTGCTAACTATGTCAGACTAGTTTGAAAACTCCCCTCCTGAACTCCTTTCAGCTAATTTTTCCTTGACAGTTTCAGGATTTTATGTGCATCTTTAAGCATTAATGAACATGTTTTGGCTGTATTCAAGATGTTGTTTAGGACAGTGAATCAAAATGTGCTGAAACTGAAGTGCCCTTACATTTTTTATTATTCCATAGTGGTTTAAATAAACCTGTATGTTTAGCTTGTGCTTAAGCATTGTTTGGAATACGAGTCCTTTCCTGAATTTTTAATTTTAAGATTTGAATTTTTAGAGTGTGGTTATGTCTGAGCACTCCCTGTTTTGTGGGTTTTTCTGGCTGACAGCACTCTCCTAAATTAGGGAGGAACTTTTATCTCTGCTGTGCAGCTGAGAAACAAGGGGAGAGAATTCATGGCATGCCTCAAGGTGTGCAAGAGTACTGTGGCAGAGCAGGGAGAGAAGCCTGGGTCTCCCGAGTCCTTGACTACAGCAATGTCACTAAATCTTACAATTGTGAACTGCCTTCTTGATTTGTTTCTTTTCATGCAGCTGCTCAGTCCCACTTGGACTGAGTGAGAACTCATTTTAGGTATGAACATTTCCTCTGACTGATTAGGACCAGAGAGAAAGTGTTCAGTGAATACGAACAATTGCAGCCAGTGCTTGCAACCACTTCTTGTCTCAATGCTGGAAAAAAAAAAATGAGCCAGAGCTGACTAGTATTGCCTTTTATTAAGCTTTATAATCCCCGTTGAACTCAATGTCTGAGTTCCCTGGGCTAGCATTTGTTATCCCAACTCTGGGCTAAACCATCCTTCTTCTCCAATTATAGGCCTTGGCATCAGTCGTTTTTATAAATCTTCTTCTTCAAAAATTTTTTTCCCCATGGATAAGACTGGGATATTGAATGACTACCTTTCTGTAAGCTAATCTAATAATGCAATGATTTTCAGACTCTTAGGTACAAAATGAGAGAAAAGCCTCTTTAGACTTCCTGCTTAATAAGATTTACAGTGTTTTTTATTATCCACAAACTTAGTTTCATTCCTAGCTCCGAGTATGTTCGCTTCACAGTCAGGCTTCTTAAATTAATGCCTGGTTCTTTTTCCAGGAGTTTTTTCATCTCTTTTAATTGGCCACTCTTGTCAGATTTTACACCTCCACTTCAGCACTGGCTGGCCTCTGCTGCCAGAGCTCATCTGTTAACCTCCATTGATCCCCACCTTTCTCTCCTTCAGCTCTTCCCATTGCATCCTACCAGCCCTGCTCTCTGTGGGCAGTGCAAAAGTTCCAGGGCTCATCCTAATCATCTTCATGTACACAGATACCTGAGGAAGAAATGACTTATTTTGGTCAGTTTACCTTGTTAGGTGAAAACAACTTAAAAAATGAAAGCAAGGTCCAACTGTGTCTTGTTTCAAATAAACCTCTGATTTTTTTGCAGATTTTAGGACATCAAATGTTGAAATTATAGCTTTAAAAGAAACATTAAATTCTGTAATATTCATCTCCTGTGTTCTGTCAGGTTTATCTACGGGACAAATGTCAGATATATAAGCTTAATTTTTAATTATATAATTAAAGTGCCATAACTTGCTGATATATATTTTTACTATGTAACTTCTCATATGTAAAAACATATTTTTAAAAAACAGATCCCAATTATATCAGTAATGGCCAACACACACCTACTCTACTTTTCTTCGTGTAGGTGGCTGTTAGTGCTTTCTAGCAGAAAGATTGTGGTCTGTTCACTTCTATTTTTTGTATTTCCTCCTTTTTAAAATAATGCTGTAGACTTTACTCCTGCTTATCTTACCTTACACTGACTTAACTGCATTGACTTCAAGAGAGTTAACCATAATCTTCATTTACGTAGGAGGTAAATTTGCACATTTAGTTAATTCTCTAGGTGTCTGGGCTCAAAATTTAGTGTAATGAATCTTAGTCGCTGCTGTGTTTTCGTGCAAACTCTTAAAACAACACTTTATTTGCAGAATTTCTCAAAGCAATGGAAAATAAAGGCATTCAAGAGCATGCATTTGGCTACAGAAATGCAAATCTAAAATGTGCTGATTTCACAGTGAATGGTCCTGGGAAAAAGGAGGAAACTTTAGAGGGATCAAGGAAACTCCAAAATACCAGCAGTCAACAAATATTTCCAGCTGTGATTCCTTGCTAAGTTTTTTCTTTGTATTTTCTTAATACAGCCTTTTCTAGGTTTATTTTCCATGTGGAGTTGATGTAGGTTAAGCACAATCCCTGCAAGTGCAGTTGGGAAGCAGTGGGGTGTCAGTAATAGGAAAGATAAACCAGAGCACTCTGTCACTCTCTAGTTTGAACACCAACCACTGAATTAAGTTGTAAGTAGTGCAAAGTGTTTAGATATAAGGATGTAAACTGAAACTGGTGGTGGGACAGCTGGGAGCTGGTGGTTTGGGTACAGAGGGCAGACTCTGTGCTGGGTGTCACCCACAGACCACCTGTGCAGGGAGTAGAGACCTTTTTCAGCCTCACTTGGATGGGCACTGTCCTCACAGGGGACTATCCCCAAAACTGCTGAAGGGCCATCAGAGCAATTCAGGAGGCTTCTGGAGTACATTGGTTCCAGTTTCCACACACAGGTGATTGAGGAACGGGTGGCTGGGCACAATCTGCCTGGACCTGACGCTTTAAACAAAGAAGAACTTGTCAGGGGTGTGAAAGACAAGGGCAAGCCTTGGCTGCAGTGACCATGGGATGGTGGAGTTCAGGATCCTGAGGAGATGAGAAAAATAGTAGTTTCACAGCCCTGGATTTCAGGAGAGCAGTTTTTGACACAATTTCCCATAACATTTGCATAGACAAACTGCACAACAGAACTGGGCAGGACTGGGATGTAGGGTCTGCCAGTCTCCAGTTCACACAGCAAAGCTTCAGAAAGCCTAATGGTCCTGTCTTTCCCATGTGTGTTCGTGGGTGCCACTCACTGTCCAGGAAGAAATTTGGAGAAGGGCTCCCATGTTAACTAGTTCACCCCTGCCCACTGCTGAGTTGCTCCCAGAAATGCTTCAAACTTGCATGGGGAACTATAATGTCACACAATATGATTTTATTTGGAAAAGCAAAATGAAGGAAATGAAGGAAACAGTTTCACAGTTAGTGAAATCCCTTGGTCCATGGACCAGCCTGCACTGAGACCCACTGGGTGTAGTTATTTAAAATTACATGAACCAATATAGGAAACAAAACAAAGGGATGGATTAAGAGGAGGTACTTTGAGTTTTGCTTGTCAGGGGCAGCAGTAATGCCTTCAGGCCCATGCTCTGCTTGCAGGAGCTGCAAACTGGTTTTGGATTCTTCCTCTTGCATGATACAGAAATTAACATTCTGCTTTTTACTTCTGAGGGATGGCTTCTCTGTGTCATAGCCCCAGTTCAGACATCCCTGCTTCCACAGCACCTCTGTCTTCAGACTACTCTGCCTGGCTTTCTTCAGCTCCCATTTGTTTTCTGATGCTGCCTTCTTTCTTAGCTGGTGATGAATACTTTTATGCTCTTCTATTTGTTGTGAAGAAGTCTGGGTGAGGCGCTTGCCATTCCATTCTTACACTGTCACATGTGCGACCATTCATCGTTCCCTCTTTCCAGGTTTGGCTCTGCTCTACCAGGCATTGTTGAATTGAAATAGCTTTCTGGGGAAAGTGGGCTGCCAAATGAGTAAATATGTGAGAGGGTGAGCAGTCAATCACTTTTATGGAAAGCTCTGAGTCCGAGAAGATTGAAAGACTCAGAGTTCTTGCAGACATCTAACTGGATTTCTCCTCCCTTTTACGTTCACTACAAGTTAATATGGACTTGATGTTTCTTTTAAAGCATTATATTTAAGAAGATCTTTGGAAATTATCTGCTTTTCTCTAGATAACTCTTTGCTAATGGCTATTTTGACCCGATAAAATCAGATCCCTGCCAGACACTTCCTGCTTTTCCAAAAACAACTCAGATATCATCTATTTTAGATCTGTGATATCTAGAAAAGCTATAATTTCTGCTTGTGTTTTAGGTTTATTGCTTTGTCTCTGTCTTCTCAGTCTTCATGGACGTCTTTATGGGTCTGTCTTACCCCAGACTCCTGTCCTCCCCCGTTTCTCATCTTCAGAAGGTGATTCAGGAGCAGAAACATACTCAAAACCGTGAGGGATTGAACCTCTGTCTCAGGGGAGGGGCTTACTCCCCATATTCCCTGAGTTAACAAGCCACCCTGCTCTTGTCATTCCCTGCTTGGATCCCTTCAGTAATTGCTTGAGCTGCAGTTATTTGCATTCACCTTTCATATTCTTCACTCCTGATCCTTCCACCCAGGCTTTCCAGCTTCACAGCTGCTGGGTGCTCTTTTTGTCAGACTTTCCCTAGTTTTGATAAGAGACTCTCTCTCTTATATCCCATACTAAGCCCCAGCTTATTGCTGTCTTTTCCTTCTTTCCCACTAACCACTGCAAAGAGATATCCTTGACTCCATGGGATTTATAAACATCTTCAGTGTAAATGGGCCACTCAATCTGATGTCCTCTTTGTTCTGGGAGCTTATCTGGCACTCCTTGCTATTACATTGTGCTCAACAGTTTGAGTTTGGTTGTAGAAAGGCACTGGTCTTCATATGAAGAGGTCAGGATAGGAGTAATCCTCCTGTTCTCTGCCCAATTTGATCTTCTCCTGCTCCAGCTTCCAACCCTTCCTTTTAGTAACAGGTTTCTCCACTGGAGAGTCCTTTGTTGCTCTTAATTTTCTCTCCATAGAGATACTTGCACACTAATCCAGTATTTTTTTCAATTTTTCTGCTAAGATAAACAGATTAAGCTTTTAAAGTCTGTTACTGAAAAATATTTTCTCTAACCTTCAGTTATTTCTCCCCCCCTTTTCTGCCTGTCTACTGTTCTCCATTCTGTTCTGATATCAGAACAGCATTCTCATTATAGGGTTAATGTTAGCAATAGCAAATACAAAAGTAAATTATTTATTTCTGCTTGTTTCACAATTTTTTTAAAGCAATGTGTCATTAGAAGCAAAAGTTACCTATTTCATAGAATGATAAAATGGTTTATTTGGAAGGGACTTTAAAGATCATCTCGTTCCAACCCCCCTGCCACTTGCAGGGACACCTTCCACTAGATCATCTTGCTCCAAGCCCCATCTGGCCTTGAACACTTTCAGGAATGGGGCAATATGCACCATCCTTTAATGTAAAGGATTGCTATACTTAATACTTATAAAAAAACTGTATTAATTCTTCTCTTTTAGGGAGGCAGATTAGGAAGGCTTTAGTGTAACTCCCTGACTTCACAGGTGAATTTAACCCACTGATCTGCTGTTGCTGTAATATTTTATTTTGCATACTTAAAATAGATTCTTATCCATATGAAATATCAAGGGTTCACTTTAACATGGGAAGATCAGCTCTGCAAATACTGGTTCATTTGGAGAGAGTCAGTTATGAACTTCTTGTTAGAAAAAATTAAAAATAAATCTTGTCTCTTCTTGCCTGCATCACACACTGGCAGAAAGTCACCTCCCAAATGAGTGGCCTGTTCCACATGTTTGATATTCTAAGACAACAGCATTGCATAAAAGGGTTTGAGTGGTGGAGTGCTTTTTAACATGATGCTGGTGATCATTTGGAAGAAACCAACCTCCAAAGTATTTCATAGCCCTAAAAAGAATCTCAGAGTAAAAATAATGTTCTTTCAGTTCTGTATTTTACTACTACTACAGAAAAAATCTAATTAAAATGGGAACACTAGGAAGTAATGGGCAATTCCTTGGCACTGCTCTGTTGAAAGTGTTGAGAGTGCAATGCTGAATGCTCCTTCACAAGGAATTGCATAAGGAAATCAGAGAAAAGCTTTGGAGACCAGCAGTTTTTGTGGTCTTGAAGAGGGGATATTCTTGCCTGGTTCACTCAGTACTTCCTGGGACACCTCCAGGATTTGCATTATCCAGAAGATGCACTTAAACAGTCTTTTGCCTCCAGTACATGTGAGTAGGAGAATGGGGACATTTCCAAGTTATAATGCAGGTTCTGTGCTGTGTTTGCCTCTTATGATTGTGATACAAATAGTACTAGGTCCCTTTAATGAGAACCTGGACAAAATCTGCAATAATCTTATGTAGAAGCTTGGAACAATCCCTGCAATACCCTGAAAAACATGTCTAGAGCCTGACCACAGCTCTGCCAGAGTGAAGTGAGAAGATGAGCCTTTCAGACACTTGTAGCTGATACTTGGGGAAGGCAAAGGTTTGCTTGTTCCAGAAAGGACGGTAAAATGGAAACTTAACTTGTGAAGTTGTTGTGAGTGAAACCAAAATGTTCAGTATTTCAATGGTCCCTCTCAGATCTGCCAACTTTGTAAAGCATCATTTAACCATGAGCTACAGCAGCAGTGTCTTAGGAACCTGCCCTGACTTTTGTATTTATTTTTTTTCAATGTGACTTCTCATAAGGATGTAATTTTTGGTAATCCAGGTGGAGGATGGGCCTCAATATCATTATTATCCCAAGCAGTGACTTTGGGATTTTGAGAAGGTGATTTTGCTTCTTGGCATA
Organism: Climacteris rufus; assembly: GCA_013398175.1. Classification (NCBI taxonomy): domain Eukaryota; kingdom Metazoa; phylum Chordata; class Aves; order Passeriformes; family Climacteridae; genus Climacteris; species Climacteris rufus. Next base: position 195,436 of record VZRZ01002767.1, on the reverse strand, counting down.
GCAAAGTAGCACTTAACTTTTCTTGTATTAAATTGAATTGTTGGAATAACCAATTAGTCTGTTGATCGGAAATCATAAGCCAATTTGGGAGTGAGAATAGACTTGGGTGTTACTTCACAGGAAAATAATAGATGCTGTGAGAAATTAATAGTTAACTATTCACAGTATAAAGTGTTTCCTACACAGGACCTCGCTGGGACCGATTTAAAGTTTCCTAGGTGCAGCTAAATGCGTATCAGGGTAGAAACGGAGAGTCAGATTTTCTCTTACACGTTCCTCTTAGATTGCTAACTTCTATTTTACCAGGAAGACAGGAAAAGTAGATTACTTGCTGTATGAATTCTCTGTCAGAATTTCTATGAATTAGGGCTAAAAGTAAATAGTGAATTTTTCTCCAGCTTTCCTCTCTCCTGTCTCATATATATACATTCATACTCAGAAATAGCATAGTCTTTATGCAAAGGTTCCTCTCTTTTCAAATGAAACCAACACATTTTTTTAACATGTCATAAGCCGTGGATAACTTGATTACCTCATGCTCCTAAATTCAGCTGTTAATTATTTATTTGGAAGTGTTGGATGGGCTGCCACAATTAGCCTTGACATATTAAATAAATAGTTTTTTACAGTAATTGGTGGTGGATGCTATGCTGCTTAGAATAGGCTTCAGCATTTCGTTCCTGTCTGGGAGCTGACTGCAGTTTTTAATTTCATAAAACACTTTAGGAGACCATAAGAAAAAAAAATAATCACATTACAAGTGAGAAGTGTAGAGTAAATTTTCTTCTACAAAAAATGCCCCTGTTATAAATTTAGCCCTTAATTGATGGCATTACGGAGGGCTGAGATGGAAAACAAACAGTGGGAAACCCAATAATCTGTAATGTTAGGAGCCTGCATGGTCTGCTTGCCAGCCTGTGCATGGGCTGTTGGAGAGGTGGAAGCTTCCAGTTGCAAGACAAAATAACTTTTCCCATTGCCTGTGGTGGAAAGGTGTCCAGCTAAGGAAATGAGGTAGGTGATGCCCTTTCAGTTCTAATTTACTTTTATGGTCTCAACCAAAGGGTTTTCCTATGCTGCTCCTTCAAAAGCAGCAGGGTGAGGCATTGGTTCTCCAGGTTTTGTTCCTGTCAGGCTGCACTCTCTCCATGGACAAGTTGGCCTCTGTGTTTTATCCTGTCTGTTGTTTGCATTCAGCTCTAGGCAGGCAACTTGGGCTTCTCCCATCCCAGTCAGCTGGCTGGAGAAAAATCCCCAGATGTGGCTGCACTGTGACACAACTGGGCTGTGCAGGTGCAGAGATCTGGCTCTGCAGTATCTTCTGACTGGCTGGAAGATGCCCAAGCTGAAGGACTCCTTGTCTCACTCTGGGTCTGCTGTCAGAACAGGAGAGCAGCAGGATTTGGGTTTGTTATAGCAAGTCTACCCATCCAAGAGCTCCTTTGGAATTCCTTATGCTGTGCTTCTCCTTCCATTGCTGTTCAGGGAGTCTGTACCCTGAGAGATACACAAGAATGAAAAACAGGGCACTTTGAGAGCTTTACTGTATCTCAGGCTTTCATACTTCCAGCAGACGAAGACATTATTGATATATCTCAGCTGACATGTTTCTCAGGGAACATCAGCCCTCTGGTTCTTCCCATTTTCCCTAGGTTGCTTCCACCTCATAGACAGCTTCCTTTAAGTTTAGGTATGAGTCTGTAACACCATAGTCATCCATCGTGGTGGGCCCTTTCAGTAGCATGTTTGGGTCCAAGTTTCAGACATATGATCCTGGATTACTCAACATTTTGAAGAACAGGTTTGTCTTTGGAAGTTCTCCAAACTCTCCATCTCCAGGGAGCTTCTGGTTGTTCTGTGTGGACATTACTTGGGCATTTGGCCTCAAGCTTCTATAAAGAAAAATACTGAGATCTAGTTAAATGTCCCAGAGCAATCTTTTTTTTCCTGAAAGTCTGAAAGTTGTAGAAAGCTGTTGATATTTCTGCTCTTTTCTGCCTATAGGAAGATGCCTTTGAAAAGCAGCTTTGAGGGAAAAGGTGCACTCTGCTTCCCAGTGCTGGAGGTTTGATGGGTGCACATTTCCAAGTGATGGACTTTGTGCAGAGATTAGTGTCTCAGCAGAGACCAGTTCATTACCATCCCTCAGTAGTTGACATTAAAGAAGCATTTTTAGCCCTGTCTTCCTCTCCTTACTAATCATAATTCTGTTTCATTTTGCAAATATGTAGTAATTTCTCTGTACAGCTAAAGCCACTGACCTTGCTGTCTTTAAATCCAGTGTAAGTATATTCTGAGAGGCCGAGAGACAGACTTTTCCCCTGAAACCTCTATAATTCCTCTGCAGTGCTGTCTGTTAAACTTCTGCCTTCATCAGGACCTTCTCCAAGAAACAGTAGCCACCAGCCTATTTTATAAAGAGCAGCTAGATTTTGGGGTGGTGTTTTTTGGATGGGTGAGGAGAACTGTATGATAGAGTATCTAGTATAAATAGGGGGACTAGATATATTTTATTGAAGGACAAAATAACTTCCTGTATTTCCTAAAGACTTACAGCTTTTTTTTTTTTCATTGTCCTGAAGAGGTGAGAGGTTTTGAAGAAGAAGATACAGTAATGTGTGGGATGTGGGGAACTGTGGTAGACTTTGCTGCTTTTTCTGCCCTTTTGCAGGGACAGTGACTAACCTGGAAGAATTCCTCTTCCTGTAAATCCCTGCTGCACCAGTGATTTGTGACAGCATTTCTCTTGCTAAATCAGTGGAGGGAACAAGAAGAATCCTGCTTTTTTTTTCACTTTAGAAGTTCCCAGTCAATTACTGTGGCCTCTTGCATTGAGTTGTTTCTCATTCTCTGCTCCCTTCACATATTAAACTGCCCTTTTCAAGGGGATGAACTTCTTATGAGAGAAACTTGTGAACTGACTGACAGACTTGTTGTCTAACACTGAAGGAGATAAGGCTTTTTAGTCTTTATCTTTCCTTTAGGCATCCGTATAAATTCAGACAGGGGTGTTTGATGTCATGATTGGTTGAATTTTAATAGGTGTTTGAATAGAATTTTAATAAGACTTGTATAGTGGCAAATAAAGGCAATTACGTAGACGGTTCAAGAAACTAAAGTCATCTCTCCATTCACCCAGGGGATGAATTAACTTCTGCCCAGTGCTCTGTGAATTTGTTCCCTTCCTAAATGAAATCAGTTAGGTACAGACTTGTTTCTCTCTTTGAATACTCTGTCCTAACATCTTTAAAATACATAGTGGAAGAGCATCTACCTAAGAAGCATTGCTTGTGTATAATCCTATGCTAGCAATGACTATGGGCTACAGTGCAAGAATAATAAAGTGCAAGTCTCATAGAACATATTTTGTTTTTTTTTTTTTAATGTTTCAATTGTTGCAGAGCTCCCAGACTTACTGCAGTAGATATGGCATGCATGCATAACAGAGAAGATGTAGTGAATTTATCATCTAAACACCGAGAAAGAGACTCCAGCTGTTGACAGTAAAGAGAACAGGGAGATGACAAAGATGAGCATAATCTGCTCTTATTTCTGAGTACACATGGCCTGGCACGGGCACTTGGGTGAGACATCTATGAAACTGCTGCTGTGAGCAGGGACAGCTGTCACACTAAACGTTTGCAAGACTGTTTAGTTTAAATACAAGGAGGAACTGGAATATGAGTGAATTTCATAAAAATATGATATAATCTGTCTCCAGTGTCTCACATCTATTATCTTTCCACTTTTCTGTAAACACTAGAGAGTGGATTTTCCAGTGGGCAAATTAAAACCCTGCTGTGACATCTCGTGCTCTTGGCAAACTCCTATCTCCCTGTGTGATGATTTGGTGCTGTCACTGAAGGATGACTTTGAATTGTGTGGACTTTATAGCCTAAACACAGGCTTCTTTGATGTTGGTCTGGTTTTGCTAGAATGTGACTGTGTTGGTTGGCTTTAAGAGCATGTCTGAGAGGAAAGTAATCAAAAACTGATAGCAGCAAAAATTAATGAAGTCAGAAGAAGGAAAATGCTGTGCCTGTGACTACCCAAAGGGAAAGACACAAATGCAGCATGTTAATGAGGATTGAAACAATCTTCTTCACTCATTTCTGAGCTGGGCTCTGCAAACTTTTGTGCATTCTGGCATTCTGAACATAAATCCATTAATTTAAATGAGTTTTTGGGTTTCACCAGGTAGAAAGAATAATATATTTTTTTCAACATAAAATTGTCT